>VZUI01003622.1:0-19575 GCA_013401135.1 Cettia cetti
CGCGCGTCTTCTCTCCCTGGTTCACTCTCAGAATCAGTCTTAAAGATACAGAAACTCAATATACAGCACAAACAGAATCGATGATTGGGGATACAAACATCATAAAGTCACCCTAGGACAGTATATTACCTAAGTATGTTCTCTTTCCTCTTAAGGTGATGGCAAGGTTCCTGTTGTCTTTGTTGTGCTTTGAATTGTATCTTTACCATTAGCTTAGTTCCAGTACAGTTGTTTATTATGAATAAGTTTATTATGAAAATGTTGAGGAAACATATATTCACCCCCTGCTTTACTTCCATAACACATTTACATCTTCATCCCTCCTCATGTTTACTTTCTGCAGTGCTGTCTTGAGCATCTGATCACTTACCCATGAGCACAGCCATATCCTTAAAGCCATTACTATACTTTCTTTGGCAGTAGCTGCACCACTTAGCTGCCAGAAAATATCATGGATCTCCATCTCAGCTGATAATGACAGTTTTTGAAGGAAATCAATAATTCTTCATAGGGTGGGGATGTATTGGTAACATATTCTTGCATATTAGAAGTCTGCTGCTTAATATAGTATGTGATGGGAAAAAAAAAAAAAAAAAAGTATTGTCTCCCAGAGCTTTCTGCTGATCAACAGTATGAAGTGACTAAACTAAGTCAACAGAAATAATGGTGCATGGAGGTTCAGTATCTTAGATAGCTGTCCATTTGGCTGAGAGATCTGAGAATGCAGAACTATAGAACTTTAGAAACAGTTGGCAAATTATCTTGCAAACAAAGTTATTTTCATACAAACATCTTTTGTCTCTGTCATAAAAACAGGCATGATAATCTGTGAAAATTATTATTGATTCTTTTGGCCAAATGAGGATAACTGGAATCCAGAGTAGTTCAAAATTTTTTTTGGAAAAATTATCTAGCTTGAAAAAGCTGTAATTTTAATCTATATCAATTAATTTTATTTTGAACTATGGTGTTGAACTAAGGATCATAATTTGCTTCTCTTAGATTATATACATACAAACACCAAGCTCTGTTCCTTTGGATATACTTATTTAGTAAGGAAAAGACAGTACTACTAACAGCAAGATGAGATGTATTTCCATCCAATCTATTCAGCCACGATCAGTTGTTTAAAGCACTGAGTAAATGGTATGTATGCTTTTATAAGGCCAAATAGTTTTCAACTCCTTCTGTTATCTACTGATACCAGATAATTTTAGGTTTTGGCTTATTTTATGAAAATACATTTTTATGTTTCAAAGTGCTTGGGGGAGGGAGAGCTCTTTTTTTTTTTTTTTTTTTTTTTTTTTTTTTTGCCTCATCTTCAGGAGTCTTTTCTGAAGTTATGGAAATCTGACAAAGGTCAGGAGACGAAACCAAAATATTGCCAACATAAGTCACAATGTATCATCCTGTGCTTTCTGTCATTCTATCAGCTCAAGCCTACCATGACTGTTCAACTCAACAGTGATAATTTCCTCACTTTCTGAAAGTGTGTCCTGTTTAATTCCCTGAGAGACTAAGCCACAAGTGATTACACTGTCTTCAGCCAGCTGTGGCCCTATTCACCCTCCAAGTCTCTGAAATAATCCAATCAAATTTACTAGAGATGAAAACATCTACAATAATTTCTGTAAGCTTCATAAAAAAGAATGATTCGAAAGTTTCCACTTGGTTAACTACTACAATTTCTTTTTTTGTTTGCTTGTTTTGGTGGTTTTTTTGTTGTTTTTTTTTTGTTTTTTTTGTTTCCTTACTAGATATTGGGAACCTCACCCAGAAGAAACGCTCAGAGCTGAGGACTATGAGCTCACCCATAGGAAATCAGACTCCATTAGTGCTCACAGCCTACTGATCCCTAAGGTGCTCTGCAACAGCTAGCAGTGGATGCCCTCTTCCTTTTCTGGGTCATATAAATCTCACTACTCACATAAGGCAAGAAAACAAGGAAACAAGCAATGAAGCCAGGGGGCAACACCTGTTCACTTCTTGAGTAAGATCAGAGCTAGCAAAGAACTAACAATACAGCTGGGGGGAGTTTTTTTCCTGTCCAGGAGAAGTACAGTCATCATCCTGTGCCCTCTTAAATCTATACATATTGGGTAAAAAGGTTTGGATTTTCAGAAATTTACCACTTACTTCAAAATACTGTGAGCAAAGAGGTGAATTGTACACTCTTCAAGACTGTAAAATGTTCTAAGGAAAACTATTTTCATTTTGTAAGAAGTTACTTATGTGTTAATTCACATAGCAGAATTGTCAGAGCAGAGGACTATTCCTTAACCTTTTTCTTCTTTTTTTTTTTTTTTTTTTTTTTCCCAGACTATGCAAGATTTCTAATTTTGGCTTTAGCAGGATAGCTTCCCCTACAATCTTAACACAAAAATAGTTTTAATCACTGTGCAGTCCAATACAAACAGTCCTAGAAAACATCTTCCAGGCTTCCAGCAGCCACCTGATATCTTCTTTAGAAAACTGTTTGGCTTCAGTAGGGATAAAGAGAACCTATGAATCTATCACTTACTTGTTTGAATTTTGCAATTGTACCGTCATCACTGCAAGTTATATTAGTCCAATTGCAAAATGAAGTTAGTGGTCTAAATATTACTTAAGCGAGCATGCTTTCCACTCTCCTCCTTTCCTCCAGTGCTATGTGAATTTTACCTAGGGTATCCTAGATTTTTCTTTTCATTTTAGCTCCCCATAATTAACATATCCTTCACTGATATTATAGTCCCAGGCTAAGCATAAATCCAAGCATTCTTGAACTGAGTGGCAATTCATATCCCAGTTTTGGTTTTGAATGAAACCAAAATCTTAGACAATAATCCAGTTCTCAGGAATAAAGTTAAATTTGGCTAGGCACCAAGCTCATGGATCATTAGAGTGCTTTCTATAGGCTTTCTATGTGTTACATTATAAATAGTGATGTCTTCTTTTTTTCCATCTATTTCCTTTCTCATGTTTTTTGCAGTGTTGTAGCCCTAGTGGCATTTAATAAAAGGGAAATAAATATTGGTAAGAGAAACTGAAATAAGTTTCATAGCTCTTAAATCAAATTAACTTCTGCAGTCATGGATTAATCAATTGCCTTTCTCTTTTGTATGATTCAAGCTGGAAGTTGTGATTTAAGTTTTCTGTAATTTAGCCCTTTTATTTTTTTTTGTACAAAGCCTTTAGAAAGACATAAAATTAGTACATAATAAAATAAAGTGCTGAATTTATGCCATTGAGAAGAAGAGCCATAACATACTCATATATATCATGTCTTATGCTGAAGAAAAATAAAACCCTAACTGTTCATGCCTAAAAAGTGAATACTAAATGTTATTATTTCATATAGTTACATTAGAGGATTTGGACAAAGATGTTGGAGCTGTTACTATCCTTGGAGGCAAATTATGTTTTAACACAAAACCAGCTAGAAGTCATCAGAGGTAAAAATGGTGATGTCAAATCTGGAAATTAGTTGTAATCTGGAAGATTTAATATGAACCTTTTAATATGAATCTTCTCTTGGGTGCTATGCCAAGAAATGCTGATCACCCTTTAGATCAGGTCTGATAGGTTATTAGCAAAATATTTCATACCAAATTTGGTGTTAGTGCTGGGAGCGAGAACAAAAGAGATTTAGAAAACTCAGTCGATATGGAGTTATAGTGGGAAAATAAATCACCTCCAGAACACCAGTTGGAGCAGTGGCTGAGACAGATAGCTGCTACCCAGCTCCCTTTACACTTTATGTCAGGTTGCTCTAAGGTATGTTTAAATTTAAGAGTCTGTCACCTGTCCTCAGTTTAACAACTTATGTTTCATCTGCTGGAATGTTAAGAACAGGCCTTGGTGTTTTTAGTTGTCACATCATTCCCAGCTAGCAGGGCCTGCTGTCAGTGATTCCAAGACCTTCTATAATATAAAGGGGTTTTTTTGTTTTTTTTTTTTTTTTCTCCAATATGCACTAGGGGTTGGTGGAAGAACAAACATCAAGATGTTGGTGTCTGGGTCTGAGGATATCTGAGAGAAATTTTTTTGACTACCCTAGAACTGGCAGTTGTTCAAACCTGATGATCTCAGTTCTAGCTAATGACCAGCAGAGACAAGCACTGTCCTCCAAAAACTTGAACCATCAAGAACTTTATATTAACACAGGTTCCAATCCTACATGTGAAAGAGTGACTTGTCAGGAACTTCAGAAAATAAAGGAAAGTAACTACAAGTTACTAAGTTCCACAAAACAAGGTAGGCTTCATTTTCACTGGTGCTCTATTACATTCAGAACATTTCTGTTAAAGATGGCAATATTTTAACCTTGGATGAACATTTATTTGCACCAGGAAGTCAAGCATGCTGCACTCTAGGGAGTTCACATAAATTCAATATTGTGATCTAGAAGCCAGTCTCAGAGTGTCAGAATCAAGATGAATTTGGTTTTGTAACCTCTGCATTTCTGTGTGTTTCTGGGAAGATGGTCAACAATGGGATGTGGCAAGGTCTTAATTCTCTGTGTCTGGTTTCATGCTGCCAAACCACAATGCAGAGGGCTCTTCTGTTTTCATGTGGCAGGTGAAGTTAATAAGGAGGTGTTAGGCAATACTGTGTACTGTTGGCAAGTACATCCATTTAGGTGTGAAAAAGGTGAATTAGAAAAAATGTAAGGATTACAAAGTTTTCAACTTTGGTAATAACATACAAATTGGCTTTGATAATTTCACATATTAGCCCAAAAGCAAAAGTTAAGATTCTTGAAATCATTATTACAGGCAGCAGGCTGAACATGGACTTCAGTTGTTACTGAGTTGTTTCTTCCTTGTACACTGTGGTACACTCATCCTCCCAGGAATGTTTTGTTTATGTTCTTCAGTGACTTAGAAACCTTTTCAATGAAGAACAGGTCCTGACCAATGTTTTTTGGCCTAAATTATGTTCTTTTGTATCACAGAACGACAAAAATGTTTATGTCCAGAATCATTGGCACTGCTACAAGTCCCTCAGCAGTGGCAAATCAGTGGGACACCAAGTGTCATACTGCAGGCCCTGGGCAGCCTGTCAGTCATTGTAATACAAACAAGTTTAAATATTGGAGCTCTGCCAAACACAGTGCTTCAATAAGAATCTCAAATGCCTGTTTTGGCATGGCAATCATGGTAGTCACTCCAAAACTGTACAAGTCAAAAAAAAAAAAAAAAAAAAAAAAAAAAAAAAAAAAAAAAATTCTAACCAGAACAAACTAAGTTAAATTATCTGCATGACAGTAGATGTTGAGGGGGTTTGCTAGGTGAGTATTGGATACGAAAAATAAGTCACTGAATCATAAATTACGAAGGTTGATATTGCCTTCTTTCTGCATTTGGGCAGATTTTGGCAAACAGGGCTGTCATCTGCTGCTAACAAGACCCTCAGATGGTATCACATCTGAAATAATAACGACAGGAGGCTGGACAAAAGATGGTGTTTAGTTCTGATAATTCTGAGCAAGCTTGTGGAAAAGCTGTTTGTTGTTCATCCTGCAACATTTTGCACCCTTGCCATCAGTACTCAAAGCTCTCTTTGCAGATTAACAGGATGAAAATGGTGTGGTTTTTTACATTTTAATATAATGGCTACTGAATTTCCAATTCAGAAGAAACAACTGAATATTAATAATTTCCAATCCTGAAGAAATAACTGCTTTGAGGAATAGAACTTGGGACTGGTTGCCTTTCATGCACCATGGACATTTAATTTCTTCTGTTCTGGGAATAGGGAATCAGGGAAATGCATGCTGGGATGGTTGCTGTTGTTAAGGATGTTCTGGATGTGGTGGCAGACAGAGGCAAAGCACTAAAATACACCCAGAATAAACTACCCGAAGTAATACAATCACTTTCATCCACAAACTATTCTACTTAAACAACTTAGTATACAACACCTAGTTTTATTTTACTAGTTTAAGATGATTAATACTCGAATTACATCAGAAGTCATTAAAACTATGCCTTACATCATAGTAACTAAAAAATCCTTCAGAAAGGGCTGATTTCTCTCTCACATTCCTAATTCATCAACCTGTACATACAATGGATGTGCACAAGGAGGATCTCCTGCCTAAGGCATTGAACATAAAATAAATAAACAAATGGCAAATATTATTTTATCTCTTTATTTTTTTTTCCAGAATATTTTAATATTGAAGCCCAAGTTGTTATTTTCAAGGGACAGGTAAGGGGGAAAGGAAAGGGAGAAAAGTTATGAAGACAAATTATTTTATTTAATTTATGGTTTTGTGAATGGTCATTTCTGTAGGCAACAAAAGGTTGTTTTCTTAAAAAAAATAATAAAACAAACAGCACCATTAAAGAAAGCATGATCCCTGAATTCTAAACAAAACACTGTCTTGAAACACAAAAAATTGCTAAAATGCTTGTTTCACCCTGTCACATCTGGTGGGGTAACAAAGCAAAGCATAACAGCAATAAACTGTAGCAATCTTGCTGAAACCAACTACACCCCCTTCTGAAAATTCAGAGAACCACTTTCCAAGCTTGTCCTGTGGGAATAACATTTTCTTTGGTAGAGGACTGAAGGAGGGTATTTACTTCACTGAATGTGGATAGAAAAAGTATCTATGCACGTTAGGGATCTCCCCAATAAATCTGTATTTCTCATGCATGTTAGGTACGAGTGTGGATTTCACATTGCTGTTATACTGCAGGAGTAATACTGCCCTATAAAGGCATAGAATGGCTAATGTTGAACAGATGTAAACATTCAGAATACTGACAAAAAAAACCCCAAAACATACACACAAAAAACCCTGTACTGAAAATGTGAATCGAGTTAAGTTTCCATAAAGCAGAAAAAATATTTTACAGCAGTACAAGAGAATTATGGCAACAAAGTAAAGCACTTTTCTTGTAACATTCATGAACAGTACAAATACAACAAAGTTATTCTACGGACTAAATTATTCTTTAACTATCAAATATAGTACAAAGCGAAATATTATGTGCTATAAAAGAAGCAGCTCCTTAAATTAGACTAAAAAATGCTTTTTTTTTCTTTTCGTTGGTTTTACAGTGACAAAGCATGATGATCGAAGACAACAGGATTTCATAGATTCAGAAACATTTAGCCACACAGGTCCATGATAAAGCCACTGAGTATTTTGCTGCTTTCCCCCTCAGTGTTCCGCAGAGCCACGGAAGATGAGCCGCTGCGCTGCTGCTGCCAGGAGACTGCAGGAGTCATTCAGTGTTCAGAGGGGGGCCCTTCATGTGCGTCAGCTAAAATGATCCCTTTTGGTGACACCTCTCAGCTCATCTCGAGTGTTTATCCTGGTACTTCACCACACCTTGGAGAAACTGCTAAACCAGAGGCTACAATAACAATTCTGAAATTGTGCGTGTGTTCATAAGGGGAAGGGGGTGCAGCATAAGGTAATTTTACTTCAGAAATTGCATTATAAAGCACCATATGCACCAGCTTAAAAACTGTGCAAGGAATTGCAGGGCCCTGAAAAACCATCTGCACGTTCTGTAGCTTACCCTGACAACATGCACCACCCACAAGAAGAAAGTCTATAGTACAGAGAATATACCTTTCGCTTTATGGCTCAACCTTTATTTTTGTCTTTTAAATGCTATTTTGTGTACTAGATCTCAGCAGATAAATAAAATGCAAACAGGGAGCATCCAGTTCACCATTTCTTAATTATTTTTTTTAACATTATTTCAAAGGGAGTTTCTGCTTGGAAAATTATTTCAGAACAGAAACACACAAACACACTCACTGCAAATGCCCTAACGTTATCTGCATATCTCACAGGTATGCAATTAAAACAATAAAGAGGGAGGAAAGAAAAAAGGGTTTCTCCCTCTCACCCAAAAGTGCTGCTCCAAGGGTAGGAGTAGGGGGACAATTTTAGAGATTAAAAAAAAAAAAAAAAAGGTAAATTATACATGCTGGACACTGGAACACATACGTACGTACACACAAACACAGAGCAGTGTGTTCTTAAGTAATTCTTTCACCACTTTTCAGTGCATAAACTATTAACAACCCACGGTGCAAACGGCAAGGTCATTAGAAAACACGATGACATTGAGCCTGAAACCTGAACAATCAAATAACAACAAAAAAAGGAGTAATTCAAAATTAATGTCTAAAGGTGACTGGGTTCTTAGCAAAGCCCCAGGGTTGCTCTCCCCTAGGCATTTATGTGATACCAAAATCCAAGTAAGGTTTTCAGTCACGCTAGGATTCAATCAGGCTCTCACATCACCGCGGTTGCTTTTTGAGTATTTTCATACCTTAAACCTAATCCGTAACAACACTTCACCACTGTTGCTAACTAATTGCTTGAATTTATTCCCGGTGCAACTCCAATGACTCAAAAATGAAAGGAGTGGAACTGCACTATGGAAGAGTTTGGTCAGTCGTGTAATGTGACATAGCACCATCCAGTCTAATGCCATTTTAAATACATTTTATCATGACCTCACACATGCAAGTTGCAATCCTGATACAAAAATGACAATATGACATGAATGAGTGACCTACCATGTTAGTCACACTCTTACCCTTCAAACAAAGGAAAACTATGTTGTGGCTGGAATTTATTTCTGTATTATGTCAGTCAATACAAGAACTATTTCCAGATGCAAGTACAAACAAATATTGACTTATGTGCTGTGGACAGAAAAACCTGAGCTAGAAATAAGGATTCCCAGCAGGCTTATATAAACATAGGTAAACAGAAGTCTAAGACTGGTTGCTCTCTTTTTCTTTTTTTTTTTTTTTAAATAGAAGATCCTAGCTCTACCAAGTATAAATACAATGCAATAAAATTCCAATACAAAGGCTCCTCAACTATGAATCTGATATATGTTAACTGACTGCACTCATGCTTACTCATGAGTATTACCCAGTTGCTGTTTCACCAGCAGCTGGCATAGCAGTGGATGCTAATTTTCCCTTGGTTACTTTTAGGTTTTTGCTTGGCTGGCTTATTTTCCTACCAGAAGACCTGAAAGTGCTGAGAAGCTGTTCCTTAGTTCACATGTCATATTAAGGAGCACTTTTGTATAGAAAAAGAAAATGTATTATTGTATCAGCAACAAATTTTTTAGTTATTACAAATGGCCTTTGTACCACACAGTGTCAAAAATAATATTGATACGTTGCTAATTACAATAAAAGAGAACATCAAGGTGCACCATAGAGCTTCCTATGACAGGAATGTATGCTGTAGATATTCCAGCTCACTTTTAAGACACCAAAAGGCATTTATCATGTTTGTGGAAATGGTCCTGCAAGAAAATAAATACGGTTCCTTCATTCAGCAGAACCTCACTAATATGCTCCTGAGTCAGGGAGACCGGTTACAGCTGCTGAAAAGTACACAAAGATCAAATTAAAAAGTATGCTCTAAAATATAGCATACCTTTCATTTCCTAAATGTAGCTCAATCATTCACATTAGTACTTCAGAATGCAAGTTTCACTGCGCGATGAAACCAAGCAGTCTTACATCTCACACATTCTTACTACACTGCTCTCTTAAAACTCTGCAAGGAAAATCAGTTTTCTTGAGCAGGCTGTAAGGTCTTTGGATTAGTGAGGTTCTACTGTGTTGGTAAAAAAAAATGTTTCTCTTGATACTGACATTTGGCCAACCACATACTGGCAGATGAATGACTTGAACTCCACATGTTGTGTTCTTGAAGTGGGAGTAAAAAAAAACCCAAGGTGTTTCCATCTCCCCAGCAACTGCATGTGCTTTATCCCTTTATAATATTTTCCTTTTAGGTGAATAGGACCCCAAAATCACTGTTCTTCTTTTCTGCTGTTATGGTGGCTAGCACATCTGGAATGCAGCTATAGTCCTGAATGTAAATACAGTACTGGATAACTACTGAAGGTTACTTTAAAGATGCAGTATCCCTTTTAAAAATACATTTTGCTTCCAAATTTCTAAAAGGGGTCTGACTTCCTTTGAGAAAAAAAAAAAATCAGTGTTGTAAGTACTTCTAAGAATTACTTTAAACAGCAAAACTCTCAGATGTTATTTAAATAGAGCAACTTACACAAGAGGAAAAAGAAATTATAAGCCAACATTCAACCAATATTAAAATCTTTCCTTATTCCTTCACCAGAAGAATGCATCATTTTTAGGCCACAGAAAGGCTACAACCTTGAGAACCAATGACCTATGTCTGACCCTTCTTTATGTATTTGGGACTGACAAACCTGGTGGAAAGATTAGAGAGACAAATACAAATAAAGACCATTTGAGTGAGAAACAGGAAGAGAAAAAGAGGTTTCTAATCTCCAGCAGAGAAGTTACTTTCTCCAGACTCTACTGAAGCCAATGTGTTTCCAGTGTTGGTCCCGCTAACTCATCACATATACAAATCTTTCTCAAGGAATCAACAAAGAAGAGATGATGAGTAAGATTTGAGTTCCACAGTCCTTGGCAGGCACATAAGGAAACTTCTCTAACCATCTAAATTCCTCTTTTAAATTTCTTTTGTTAGGTGAAGTGGCTATATTTTAGCCCTAGATTCTGAAAGTCAACTGAAGAAAACAATCTCGTCAGCAGGAAGACTCTAAACTGACTTAGAAGCTACGATGGTCTGCACCCCGCACCTTGCCACTACCCCACTCACACCAGCTGCTATTCAGTGTGTTATTCATTCTGCATAGTTACTCCACTTCTTACAGTGCTATTCTTCCACTGATCTTTAACCTGCAGCTTGTATCAACTATCAAACAGTGGAGAAAAAATGTGCTGCACTTTGTGCAAATAAATAGAAGCTATGAATGACTTGCATTAATGCATTTTTCTCTTTTTTTTTCTAGTACAGCAAGAGAGCTCATAGATGCTTCAGTAACAAGGCTATCTTTTTTTTAAACTACTTCTACAGGTTTCCTCTTCTTCCCAGAAAATGGCACTCAGGCAGAATAACAAAGTTCTGAAAGCACCACATAGAAGAAAAAAAAAAAAGTTAAAAAAAATAAAACCCAATCCACTAATTGCAAACCATTAGTGGCCTAAACTGTTCCGATTTCTCTGTTCCTTTGTCCTGCTCTGCCACGTTTGTAAGGGATACTGCATCTTTGACTCAGTTCCTACCGCACCACCAGACAAGCTACACACAGTTTGGAAGGCCCTATGCAGTCATCGTGACAGAAGGCTCCGCAGCCTTTGCACACGATCATGGCTTTCAGCCTGCAGGAGCATTTCAGTTCCAGCTCATCGGCGTTGCTGCTGTCAGCAAATTTCTGAACCGGGATCTGCGCGTTCTGGTTAGACAAGCCTGTGGCAGTGTTTGAACCACTTCCTAAAATCCCAATCGATTTCTCAATTGCAGATGCTGCCCTTTTGAAACTTGTGCTACCAAAGTGTATTGTTGGATAATTTCCACAGAGCTGCTGTTGCTGCTGCTGCTGCTGTGGGTGCTGCGTCTGTATTTTCTGAGCAGCAAGTTGGGTAAAAGGCTTCTGTGGCTCAGAAAGTAAATAGGAAGAGAAATCTGCATTTTTTAATGCAAATGTTTTTAACTGTTCTTTCACTTCGTTCTGATCATAGGAAGCTTGTTTCATGCCCAGTTCGCAGCTGCTGCTTAAACCTTCCTCAAAAGAAATAGGTTCAGATTTTATATTGCTACAGATGCTGGCTGGCTGAGGCCAACTAAGTCTTTTAGTGGTTTCCATAGTAACTGTCGGTTGTTTTTGATCAGAGGGGACTTCTGCATTTGGGTGAGGAGGGGGAGGAGGTGGCAGGGGCGGAGGGGGAGCGGGGGGATGCACTAATGTTTTACTCTGCAGAGTTTGAGAGGCACTGGCAATGTCATCACCTTCCTTAATTTGAATATTAGGGGAAAACACACTTCCTAGCCTCAGCTGGTGAGCTGCTGTAGAAATATTTGCATCTCCCAAACCCTTCTGTTCCAGGTGTCTGCTAAAAGCAAATGCGTTGCAGCCAGGTGGGCCTTTTGAAGTAGTTTGCAACAAAGCTGCTGTAGGAATGGGGCCTCTTGCAGCCATGGACATTTGGTAAAAATGCTGTCTATGTGAGGTACTGGCTTCTGCATGAAAGCTGCCATTTTTATCAATGTGAAATAAGCTCTGCTGGAAACTGCATGAAGGCAATGGTCTCTTCTGCTGCTTGATCTCTGGGCTGTGAGCGATCCGGCTCTGAATGGTGTGTTTGTTAAGCCACTCCTGCTTAAATGGCTGTCCGTGCCCTAGCTGATTCATGCTGGAACTAATTACACAAGGAGCCACTTTAACATCTGTGTCCATTGACACCTTCCCAGGCTCACATTTAATTTGAGCATGTTCCCCTATAGTCCTGGCCATCCTCTTTTTCGGATGGTTTTCACGCTTTCTGATTTGTAGCGGGGCTATGCTGCCTGCTGTAAATCCTTTACCATCTGGATTGGAGTTGGAAGCATGTTCAACAATATTTCTCTCGGCCACTACTGTTTTACATACTGAGGTAGTTTGCAAAGGCAAGGGAAGCCTGTTAATTTCTAGTTTGGCTCCTGATCTGGGCTGCGGCAGCACTTTTTCCAAAGGCAGATTGCCTTGCAGTAACTGTGTCACTAAGGGATTGTTGGCCTCCACTGACGACAAGCGACAGCTAGAGCCCCCAGCACTAGTAACTCTCTTCAGGGTTTCTGTTGTAAGGGACAGGGAGTCTTCCATGGAGTCCGCGATGGATGTCTTGGAGGTCTGTGGCGGCTGCACACTCGTGGCTATTTCTGCAGTCTGGGCAGGCATTTCAGTAAAATCCTCGGTGTCCATCCTGAAGCACTTGTCAGACTCATTAGTTTCCGATTTAACAGGAACAGCAATGCTTGTCAAAAGACTCCTGGATTGCTGTTCTGACATTTGTGCATAACTGGAAGGTTCGCTTTTGACATTTTTCAAGCAGTTTTGCTCTGCATACTCCTTATGCTTACCAGAGGTAAGATGGCTGACTACTGGCTGGTCTGTATTCATTGCCTCCTCATCACGCCAACAAATTCTGTTGTTAGTGTTGTACTGATTGGCACAGGCAGCATTGGCTTCATTTTTCAGTGCTGAAGGACCTCTTAGTTGCTCAGCAAAGCCTTGGCTGGTAGTAACCACCTCAATTAATTTATCTTGAGGAGCAAGAGGCACTTCTCGAAGACTTGAACAACCTGCCTGCAAGTTTTTGCTGTCTTGCTTTGCTGTAATGGCCATAAAGCTGGAACTGTGCTCAAGGTTTTCACTAGTGACCACTTCAGGCCTGCTTATGACAGACACCTGAGGACAAGCTATACTTTGTAAGGCAGCTTCTGTCCTTACAGGTCTGCTCTGCAGGTCAATGCTGTTCTCTGCATTTTCAACAGAGGAAGAAAGTGAGAGACTGGAATTCTGGTTCGTAGTGTGGTCAACAATGACTTTACAAGGTATAGATCTATTCATGGCAGTTTGTGTAAAGCTCAGTGGATGAGATTTACCAGAGAGATCCATCCGGTTTCGTGCTCCAGAGCTTTTTTCTAAGAGATCAGCATTCACTTTAGTAGCGTTATCGTAAGAGCTTAGTGTCACCATGTTACCAGTAAACATTGAAATGGGTGGCCTTGCAACAGAATCTGCTGCTGCAAGGGCCTCACTGCAACTTAAAGCTGACCTGACGGTAGTGTGGATGGAGACAGTGCTCTGCTCGCTACACCCGGTTATGGCTATCTTATCAGAAGGAAATCTATTGGTAGTCCCCACTGGGGGAATCAGTACAGAACTACCAGAGAGATGATTTGGCAAGTTACTTGCAATAGATGAAGCTGGCACAGTGGCATAATGACCGGAGACTGCGTTATTCACATTGCTACTGGGTACTGGCAACCTTTTGTCATCGATGGCGTTCGATAAGACTGTGTTGTCTATGGAGACTGGTACATTACTGTTATCAATACATTTTGGTCCAACAGTTATGCAAGGAGTATCAGCCCCTTGGATGGTTTTCAGCATATTTATATTACAGGCTGAAATTGCTGTGTTTGCGCTGTCAACAGACATTAACACAGAGGATTTATCAACAGAACTTGCAAAAGAAAGTTCTTTAATTGCTCCAGACATAGCAGTGCTGCAAACACACACAGAGACTGAACTTTTATTATAAAGCACTGGCACACTGTTACTTTCAGTAGAGGTAGATGAAATAATTTTCTCACACAATTGTGGCACAGGTATATTTTCATCAGAACTGTGCAGAGATATCTCAGTAGCAGTTTCTGGTAATGTAGCTGTGTTAAGGGACTGCTGCAATAAAGTGGTGGTCTCACGGTGATGAGAGGACTTGTTGCTAGGGGACCTGCAGTTAGGATTAACTATAATGACACCAGTAGAACCTTCAATCTTTGTGTCAGTAGCTGTTGGTATCTCCAGAGATGAGCTACTACTTTCCTTTGAGCTGAACTGTGACTTTGATTCTTTATTAGTCTGGAGTAAATGAGCTCTGGCTTGATGCTTTGCAAATAGCTTGGCCTTTGTTTGCTCCTTGATGTGTGCCAGCGTTCTTGTCTTTCCACCTTCGCATGGGGTCCCCATTGCGCCAGAGACTATGCTGGCAGCTGCTGCCACGGCTGCTGCTGCTGCAGCTTCTCTTTGGGCTCTCGCTTGCTGAGCTCTTGCTTTGATATCTGCCAGAGTTCTAGCCCCAGTGTTTCTCCCACTGCTGACTGATGTACTTGGAGAAACTCGAGGTTCTGGTTTAGAAACAGGTTGGCTCTTGATGATAAAAGGTGGTCCAATTTTTGAAAGCTGAATCTAAAGGAAGAAAAAGGAAAAAAAACACAGTAAATTTTAATGATATCATTAACTTACAAAAATAACCAGCTGTCTCTGTAAGGGTCAGAGAAAGGTAATGAAAGGAATTACCATTCAATGAAGGTGGACAGAAAACTGCTAAAACTTAATGATATTTATGCTTCAATATTTTATCATCCTCCAGTATGAATAACTGATACCTGTATTAGCCTACTCACACTAATCCTTCTGACAGGAAGAAAGATTGAACTGGATGACAACATGATGCTTATCATATACAATTTGTCAGACCTGGTTTATATTCAGTGCATCTACCTGAGATGTTCAGCAAGCCTCAGTGCAGTGATACTGGCCAAGAACCTGCAAGCAACCCCTTCCTGCAAACATGTGAAAAAGTAATGATCATGTAGTGCCTTTCTCCTTGGTCACCATGATTAAGGCATCAGGAACAGCCTGTGTTTTGCTTATAAAACAGACAACAAATCTTGCCATGACATAGGATGCAGTGGTATCTCCACTGAGCCTGTTTTCCAACTTCCACGATGGAGAATTTAAGAAGTGTAAAAGAAATGAGTCGCTAAAGGATATGCCTTTCCTTTCCTCACTTGCATTTTTAAGAGACTCACTTTAGTACATCCCTGGATAACTCTTACATTACTGCACTTTGAAAATTAAATCCTCAGGACTATAAATAATAAACCCAAAAATATTAAAAATTTAAATACCTAGCACTTAAAGAAAAATGATAATGTGTAAAATCACTGGAATTATTAGGATCTTTCCAATTAGGCATATCATTTTTCAGGATAAAGAATCTTGGAATCACTTTGTAACTCTATGCTCTCTCAGAATACCCCAAGGTTGGCAAAAAAAAAATCCATTTCTTAAAATCGACATATGTCTACTTGCTGCCCCTAGCAATAGGACTTAGTGGTTAATGCTATGACTTATCTTCTGAAAGGAACTGAGAAGAAAACTAGGTAGTACTTGTAGAAAAAGCAGTCATAAGATATGATGGGAAGTGACAGCCATATAGCAGAATGACTTAGAAGAACTCGGGGTTTTTTTCCTCCTTTAATTACAAAGGATGGGGGGTTGTTGGTGAGATGATATAAGAGCCAAATATTGTTACACAAAAAGCATACCAGAATTGACTGCCCAGAACTCTTCAAAACATTCTGCTTTCAGTTTCAGCAGCAACTCTTTTCAGTTTTCACTTTGCATTACCAGAACTCCTAGAGCTCTAAGTGTTGGGTTTTTTTATTATTATTATAGTAGTGACCTTTTTTTAATTCCCTAGTGACCTATTTTCCTTTATGCTTAGAGAGTTATTAGAATTCATTAGGCTAGATAGACACCTTCCAAATATGAAAGAATATCACTAAACTCAGAACGGGGCTAACTTCCAATTGCACCACTGCTCTT
The DNA here is from genome assembly GCA_013401135.1 of Cettia cetti. NCBI lineage: Eukaryota > Metazoa > Chordata > Aves > Passeriformes > Sylviidae > Cettia > Cettia cetti. The sequence continues at coordinate 16,203 of VZUI01003622.1, forward strand.
AAAAATAAATTAGCTGAAATATGCTTCTGCACTAGTGATTAAAGCAGTTAGTCTATTTGCCCTCCTGGCCATATTAACAATGTTCAGTGACTGCAGCAGTTAAAAATAAATGCAGAAAAGGGCATTTCTGAATAATCAGGAGCTAGTATTGCAAAGGCAATAGCTTAAATGCAGTAAATTGGATCTTAAACTTGGCTGATGTCATCAAGTACAAAATTAAAAGGGTCAAAACACTGAGCCTATATATAACTGAATCTACAGAACACTCTGTTATAAAAAAAAAAAAATTCAACTGAAATATACTTTCTTACATAGCAGAATAATACACATAAAAATGTATGCTTAGGTGGTGCATTTTTTTTTACCTTTTGCTTTATCATTAACGAAGGTATCTATACATATATAAATCAGATACTTCCCCCTGATAGCTCTCTGTTTCCAGTTAATTCTAGGGAAATCTTATATTTCAGCCTACACCAAGCCTTGGGCTTGCAAAAGATCTTCAGCTATTCTAACTCTTGGATCTCTTGCTGGATTAAGGTGCAGGTTGTTTTTCTGAGTGCTGGTTTTGATAACATTTAATAGTCATGCTTGCTGGAGAAGACATCCACAAAAGAACAAACACAAAATACAGATGGGCCATTAGAAAAACAAGTGCATGTGATTGACAGGGAAGATCTTGAATTAGATTAAGCCATGGATCCTGGGGAGCTCTCACACACAAAATCAATTTTTTTAGCAAAGACCCCTACCAAACAACTGCAGATATAGCCACTCTGTTCACTCATTCCTTTACCTTAAGGGGTGGAACTCGAGGTTCCTCTCTGGGTGGCTGCTCTTTATCAGATGGACTTGTTGATGAAGCATTACGATTAGGCAGATCATCATCTATTCTAGCTCTCTTCTCTTTACAGATTCCAAAACCGTGCTGTTCTGCTGTTTTCCTCTTTGGGATTTCTGGGTCTCTACTTTCATTTCTTGCTTCTGGTGATTTTGTGGTTTCTAAAGACTTGGAAGAATGTGAACTCTCTAGACGACTTTGGGTGCTGCCTGTTAGCTTGTGAGATTTACTTCTGCACACTTCAGAGAACGTAGCTTTCTCTAGAGATGAGGTATATAGTTTATCATGTGGTTTTGATGGAAGCAATTCGATATTTTTGCCAAGTGATCCTTCTGATAAGACAGATACCTCTGAGGGCAAGAGTGTACCTTTCTTGTCACCTCTTTGCTGAACACTGTGATTTTTATTTTTGATCACCTCTGAAGGAGTGTGTTCTGGGATGGATGCAATGTAGGATTTCTCAATTTCAGAATGTGACTTACATGGCTGATGACTGAGGTTTTTGCTTTGGGACTCTTCCAATACTGAAGTATCAGGTAAAATTGTTAGTGTACCGACTTTCAGATTTTCAGGAGCACTCTGAAGTTGTTTTGGTTGAACAAGACTCTCTTCTTGAACCATCTTAGGAATGACAGAGCTTTCTTCTTTCAGAGTGGGAAGGGAGTCTTCCAATAAACACGGTGATTTCCTTTGTTGCAGAGTAAGTCTTTCACTGCTTGGGGAATTAGAAACAGGAGATATCTCTGATGGAAGAGGCAAACTATTTGTCACAAATGTTTCAGAAGTTAGAAGAACAGAAGATACCGAAGATGTTTCTGATGTTAAAGGCAAATCAGACATTGGAGATGTTTCTGATGTTAAAGGTAAATTAGAAGCTGGTGATGCGTCTGATGTTAAAGGTAAATTTGACATCAAAGATGCTTCTGAGGTTACAGGTGAGGTGGACATCGGAGAGATTTCCGACACTAAAGGTGTGTGCAAGTTTTCATCACTGGCCTTTTGCTGAATATCACTTTCAATGTTTTCAGAACTGGACACTTCAGATGAGCAAGCTGTTTCAAGAGATGCTGGAGTACAGGGTTCCTCTGAAGTCGACTGAGTGTCTCCTCCAGGAGAAGCGATACAAACTTCTGGACTTCCAGAGGAAAAGGAAGTTTCAGAAACACACGCATTCTCAGACAACTGTTCCTCAGGGTCACTATGAAGCTCCATATCCACTGCAATGCCTCCACCAGTGAACAAGGGGCCTTCCAGAGCTGCACTTTGCATTTCTGGCATAATTAGCTCTTTTGCAGACTCAGAATCCTTCTCAGCTGTACTGCTGACAGAGTTTGTGGATGAAGCTGATTGTGCTGGTGATATGCAGTCCTCCAGCTGATCTATCACAACTGACATCTCCTCCTGAGGGCATTCTGACTTCAACTCTACTTTAATTTCAATGCGAGATACAGTATCAGTTACATCATTCATCACGACACAGGACTCAGTGCTGTCTGCAAGCTGTACTGCCTCTGTTTCCTCATTTGTGCCAGCTGGACTTACAGACTCCTCAGAAAACTCATGTTCTGGCTTATGGTTCTCCTCTTGGCATTCACAAATACTTGTCTCAACCTCTTCAGCAATTTCCTCCTGGATGACTGATTCTTCAGGTATCAGTATATCCTCAGAATCTGCTGTTAGATCCTTGACAGGAACCTGTTCCATACTATGAGATGGACTATAATTTCTCTCTGGTAAAGGTGGAACTTTAGCACCTTTCTCCTCTTGATCCTCAAAAGTTGCTTGCTTAGAAAGACCAGGTGTGCCAGAAGATCCGCACAAAGAATTGCTTTCATCTTCGTCATTGCTCTGCACTGCAGTGAGTTTTGTTGATTCTCCTCTTGACATTCCCAACCTAAAGGAAAACAGAAATTAAAAAGTTATTTCCATCACATTAAGGATAAAGGAATAGGCTAACCTTTCTCACCCACATTTTTTATTTGCAAAAAATACATATTTTCTAACTTAAAAGAGTGGCTTGCTTAAGTGGTGGCTAACTAATTTATACACAGTTTTATGTATTTTGGAAACCTAACTACTGAGATTTTCTTGCAAGTGTTAAAAACCAGGAATATTTTTAATAAGTAATCTCTCTGTTTACATTCCTGGTTTGCTGTGTTTGTTTTTGGGGTTTTTGTTTGTTTTAAATACTAGCACAATATTGCAACACTGGTGCAGCATCCATTGCAGAAGAAATGCACAACTGCGTCTTCTTCTAGCAAGAACAGTTGTAAAGGAAATCTCTTATTTCCATCCTTCACCTGCTTTTAGGGTCAACACAGCCAGCAACATGACAGAAGTTTAACATTCTCAAGGAGCTCAAAGATACATATTTACATTCTATGCATTCACTCTCAGCCATGAAGCACAAAGTAACCATGTATACTATCCCTGCTTCTGAAGATTTTCTTACCTTTGATCCTGAAAATACTAGTTTAAATAAAGTTTTATTACTTCAGCAGAATTTAAAAAAAAAAACAAAAAACCCCCAAA
>VZUI01003622.1:19627-38711 GCA_013401135.1 Cettia cetti
AAAAAAAAAAAACCAACAAAAAAACAACCAAAACTAAGGCCAGGAGAGGAAAAAAAAAAAAAGTTGTTTCAAAAAATGTATTTGTTCTACCATCCTCATTTCATTCTAAGACCAGCGGGAGTACAGACAGCATATTTAGTAAGATTTTCCAAACAGACTTTATGCCTCAGCAATTCCATAATGGTAGAAAATATAGAAAAGCCTGGTGGGAGGCCTTAAAAGAAATTTCATGGTCTTAAGGATCTTCTAATCTACTAAACAGATCTCTGTTATCATTTTAATCAGAAAAATAAAGAATACAATGGAAACAAGCAAGCATAAAAGACATTCAGAAGCTATGGAAGCAAAATTGCTTGTCAGTGTGTAGCCAGAGGATACAGAGATACAAAGGCCTATTCAGATGAAAGTACAGAACATGTAAAAAACCAAAATCTGTGGCTGTGCATTTTAAAAATACTGAACAGATGTATTACACTGAGAGCTGTAAACACAAAAAACCCCCCCAAACCAACTCAGCCTGGGACTGGCATCCCAAAAAGCACACTTAATTATTAGTATTGCCTACTACTAGACACTGATCATGAACAAAGTCTCCCTATGCCATCAATTCACTGAGGAAGGATCCTCTAGAGAGCAATTCAGAGCAGCAAATTCACAATTTCCATACTGAATGCATTTCAGAAAATGTGTCTTTCTTCTGTATAGACAGTAACTTCCCCATATGGTCTAAGTTTAGGTTATAAGTTCAGGTGAGTGAAGTTTAGTTTACCAAGGTTTTGTTGAGTAAAATTCTTCTAAAATTTGTTGTATTAAGGAGCCAAAGTTATCTTAGGAAAATGAGAAGGGAAAATAAATCCACCCCATTACTGAAAACTGAATCAATGATCTATTTTCTCTAGCAGGGCTACATCATGAAAAGATATTGCTTGATGGTTATCTTTATGGATGGAAAATCAGCAAAGGAATGAAGGATGGGATAAAGGTGAATGAAACTGTCACACAGACACTACACAAATACACACATTCTAGTATCATGTTGAAGATAAAGAACTGCAAGGGAAATAAGATAGAGCAGATTAAGGCCAGCAGAACACATTCTGAATCTTCATCATTTTTTCAATATTGGCAATAATACTATGTTGAAGAAGAAACTGAAGTGAAGAAAAAGGCTTTCTAAAGAAGAAGGCTTAAGATCAGCATGTTTAAGGCAATCTCAGATTGCAAAATAAACAGCTGATCTGTCTTCTCCCTTAGAGAAAAAGACACCCAAAGTTTGCAAAGCAGCACAAAGACATGAGGGCAGCAGCAAGCAGATTTCAGTGGAAGTGCTAAGGACAGGATTCAACTAGTAAAGTAAGGGCACTCAATCATCCAGTAAAAAAACCCAAAAAGCTACTCAAGGATACATGAATTCTGATAGTCTAATGCTGTGGTAAGTAGTACTGGGGAAAAAAACAAAAACAAAACAAAGTAAGAAAAGGATTAAATCAGCAATCAAATTTGGAGGAGGTCTACCCAAAATTAAAGCCTTGATCTAGCTGCTAATAACTCTGACATGTAATTCTCAAAAGTGAGAAAAGAAATAATGTATTGACATAATAGAGTAGATCCTTTGCAGTCTTGGGGCAACAAGCCAGAAGAATGTGGATTTCTAGCAACATGCATCAGCTGATCCTAGATAAATGACTGCAGAATAAGATTTTGTATTTTGAAAAAAGTCAGGGAGACAAAAAATGAACAAACATGAGGAAGTGGAAAAAGAACAAAAATGGATGGAAGTAAACTGCAACTGACAGTGCCACGATAAACAGCCTGGGTACAGATAAGTTGCAGTGCTTAGAGCTAACAGGGAGAAAGCACCCTAAAGTCTTTGATTGCCATCAACTGTGGACTATATAAAAATGTTTACAGAGATTCTGCATCTATTAATGGTCCTTCTCTAAGAAGAAGGTGAAACTTGAATTTACTTATGTAATATTAGAAGATCAAATTCGCTTAAGTCAGGGCAAAAATACTACTCTGATTGTAAAGTGAGCAAGTTAGCCTGCAAGACATTCATTTTGCAGACAGTGCATGTGAGAAATAGATCAGGGAAGCTTACAAATTCTGCTAGTTCAGTCAAATCAACATAGCTGAAAAGAGACAGAGCCCAATCATTCTGAAAGCTAGTTTAAAAACCAAAGTGAAAAAAGGTAAGAGAATCACTGAGTCCAACTCCTGCCCCTGCACAGGACTGCCCCATGACCAACACAAGGTGGAAGCTACAGCTTAAGCTACTATTCAGTCAGTAAACAATGAGGAAAAGTACTTAAGTCAGCAAAGTACATCTGCCTACATAACAGCCAAGCAGAAGAATGCAAGTGAGACAATGCAAGCAGGGGAAAGGGCAGGGGGAACCAGATTCAATACTTCAGTCAAAATGGAAATTACGTGGAATATGACATTTTACATAACAATGTTGATGTCAGAACCCTATGAAACCAAATGACATGTATCATCACAGACTGAGCAATTATCTGACAAGCACTATGGTATCCAGCATTCAGCCAGCACAGCAGGACTGCTGGCTCTGCAGAATTACGAGCATGTGACATTTTTGACTGAGGAACTCCTGCATTGCTGGTAATAAACCTCGATTTCTTGTGGAAGGCCCTATACCAGTATCTTACACAGCCCTTTCCTCCATGAAAGTTTAGTCACTGACTCTTCTTTTGATATGCATAATGAAAAGCCATTATGCTCTTTTTCTGAAAACCTAACTAGTATTTTTTTGATACTAAAAGGATCAACACATGGACTAAACGGAATTCTCAAAGCTGTTTACTAAGAAATTAAGCACTTTACAATAAAACAGTCTGGCACATTAGGAGCCTAGAATTTCCATTATATGTAAAGATAAGGTGCTGTAGAAAAAATACACTGGAGGAAAGCATGTAGCAAGTGTGCAAAAATAAAATACTAAAATGGATCTGTCCACTTCTTGCCTCATTTTCACTACGTTTCCCAGTGGTCCAAGGCAGCAGATTGTGAGAAGGAGCACTGTTACTGCAGAAACATTTTAGTTAATCTTTAACATAATCAGTTATATGAAGGGTTCCCTGTGCCCTGGATTTCTTAAGTGAAGAATATCTAATAGCAAAACTAAGATGAATTATGGAATGATGGTTCCCACTGAATGATTTTTCTGCTAAGTATTATGCATACATTTGATTGAGTAGACAGTGAGGCAGATTGAGAACTGACTAAATGGCAGATCCCAGAGGGTTGTAATCAGTGGAACAGGGTGTATTTGGAGGTCTGCCACTAGTGGTGTCCCCCAAGGTTCAATACTGGGCCAAAATATTCTTCAATTTACTCATCAATGACTTGGATGAATGGGTAGATGCCTCCCCAGCAAGTTCACTGACAACACAAAGCTGGGACGAGTGGATGATACACCAGAGCCTGTGCAGCCCTTCAGAGGGATCTTGACAGGTGGGAGAGACTGGCACAGAACTGTCTGAAATTCAGCAAAGGCAAGGGCAGGGTCCTGCACCTGGGGAGGAATAACTCTAGGCACCAGCACAGGCTGGGGGCTGACCTGCTGGGAAGCAGATCTTCAGAGAAGGACACGGGGGTCCGGGTGCACAACAAGTGATCCATGAGCCAGCAGTGCCCTTGTGGCCAAGACGGCCAGTGGTGTCCTGGAAACATTAGGAACAGCATTCCAGCAGGGTGAGGGAGGTGCTCCTGCCTCTCTGCTGTGCCCTGGTGAGGCCACAGGTGGAGTGCTGTGTCCAGTTCTGGCTCCTTGGTACAAAAGAGATGTGGAGCTTCTAGAAATGGTCCAGTGGAGGGCAATGAAGATGATTAAGGGGTTGGAGCTTCTCTCTTAGGAGGACAGGCTGAGGAAGCTGGGCTTGTTCAGCCTGGAGAAGAGGCAACTGAAAGGAGACCTCATCAATTTCTGTAAGTACCTAAGGGGAGCATGTCAAGAGGATGGAGCCAGGCTCTTCTAAGCAGTGCCAGCCAATAGGACAAGGCAGAAACAGGCAGAAACTGAGGCACAGGAAATTCCACCTGAATGTGAGGAAGGATTTCACTATGCAGCGACTAAACACTGGAACAGATTGCCCAGAGATGGTGTGGAGTCTCCCTCACTGGAAAACTGCCTGAATGCAATCCTGTGCAATGTGGTCAAGGATGACCCTGTTTGAGCAGGGAGCTTGGACCAGATGAGCGACTGTGGTCCCTTCCAACCTTACCCATTCAGTGATGTAACTAAAAAATACTTTAAAATAAAAAGAAAAAATCAGTAATTTTTAAATAGCTAGTTTATACTTTATAAGACATTCTTAGTATTTTTAAAAACAGAGATATAATTCTAAGTATTGATGAATTAGCTTTTAAAAATAATTTCAAAAAGGAAAATTCTTGGATTTTAAGAAGATGCAAATCTCCTTAAATTTTGTTTCTTTAAAAAAATGAAGAAGAGCGCTGCATCTTCAGCTGCAGAAGAACGCCATCTCTGTATCATCATCATCAGTGAAAATGCGCTGACTCACCCCAGTTGTGCACCTGGAGCGATACTATATTTTATTTTAGTCAGTTAAAGGTATTTATATATTCTTTGCATCTCACTTTTAAAATTAGATTAGTTATTGTCACTTTTGTTTGTCTCTAGCTAATATTTCTTCTATGTCATATACTCTTCTCAGGCCAATGGGCCATCTCAGTCAAAAAATAAAAAACTCTATTTGATTTTAGTAACTTTGCAACTACCTTAGAAAAAATAAAAAATGAAAACATATTACAGAAATATTGCTACTGGCCTTCTCATCTGTAGAAGCTGTATTTATAGTTTGCAGGAGGGAGGAATTGTCCTCATGCTATCTTTTAAAAGATAATTAAAAATATTCACATGCCTGTGTCTTAAGCTCTCTTTGGAATGAATTTTTATGGATGAGTTATGACTCTTTAAAAATGCAATTGTAATGCAAGTGCAGGCACACGACTATAATTCTACCCACAACTTCTTATATTGGGGAATGGCTGCGCTTGATAACTGCTTTATTAAGTTTTACAGCACATGACCGTGCTATGTGAAGCATAGAATTATATTTTCATTTCCTCCTAAAAGAAAATATAAAAAAACCCTTTTATTTGCTTCAGTACTTACTTTTCACCATAAAACCTTTCAAAGAATTTTTCTTTCCAAGGTTCTGTTTTCTTTTCCTTTTCAATCTCTTGTCTGATGCGCATCTGCATTTCTGGTGTAAATTCCCCTAAAACACAAATACATATTGAGTAAAAGTTGTCAAGGATTAATTTAATACAGGTAATTATAAATTGCGGATACAGTGATGGTGTACAGTGATTTCTGATACAGTCATCCAACAATGAAAATGAAAACCAAAAGGGAGAATGACATAGAAAGATTTAATTTATCATGTACCATCAGTATTTCAAAGGTGTATTGGCAGGGTTTAGGTGCATGCATTCATGTTTCCAAGGCTGACAGTGATGAAAATACTTGGTGGGTTTTTTTTAACTGTCAAAATAAGCTGCCACAGCAAGCTGCAAAAATGTACTCTAAATTCAAAATGGAATCAGCAATTCCTCTTTTGCTAAATTACTGGTCTATAACAGCTCCTATTCTAAAAGTATTTCTCAAATGTAGAAAAAGAGACATTCTTCATAAAAACAATTAACCTTGGGGCAAACCTGAGAGCAAGCAGAGAGTTACCTTCTGCCAGTCGCTGTTTCCACCCTTGCGCTGCATATGCGAAGAACTCGTTATTTAGAGCGGAGCTGCTGAGGCGCAAAACTCCATCGCTCCCCATCTAGAAAATAAGCCGATGGTAGCAGAAGACAGTGTCAGAAACAGCGTCAGCTAAGATCACATCAAAACAGTCTCAATTAGGGGAAATGGGGGAAGTGTAGGCAGTAGGAAGAACACAAAATGACTACTACTAGAACAGCATTTTCATGCTAGTCGTTACTGTAAATGGAAGTGAACTAATCCAGCATCAATGTGCTCTCTTCAGTCATAAGTGTTACTGATGATAACTCAGTTTACGACTGATTGATGTGCTTTAATCACAGCCCTGTCTTGAGACTATGTCTAGAGGCATTGTACGCAATCAAAAATCAAGATCATTATTGTACTTGTGCATCTGCCTATAATATGGTACAAAACAAATTAATTAAATGCAATGAAGACAGTAACTTTGCTATTTCTAAATAAACCTAATACACATGTTAGTTAATAAGCTGTATTGGCCAAACAGTGTATGACAGGCATCCTTAACAAAAGAACTGATGTAAACTCAGCACTGAAACTGAAAACAGCTCTATTCATAATTTTATGGCATCAAAAGTGAAATCTGTGGAAGAACATTAGAATTATTTGTATTTTCTACATCTGTCAAATATTCAATGATAAGATAACATTAAAATCACAGTATCTTCTACAATAATTTCTAAAAGCAATTCAACTATTGAGCTGTCTTTTATCACAAAACTTAATGTATATTTTCAGGTTTGTAAGGACATTTCTGTTTCCAAAAGAATTATTAAGATTGAAAAAAATAATTCTATGAAACAAGCTAACAGTGGGTATCACCCCTAGCACAACAAATAGACAGTAAAAAACCCCAGCAAATTAAAAAGAGAGGAAACAGCAGTAGAGGTGATGTTGCTAGAACACACACTCTCACTCTTTTACATCCTTCCAGGTAAGTAAGAGATAAATGTTTGACAACACTATTGTAACCTAGCAGTACAATCCAGCACATTTGTCAGCATATTAACAGATGTTTTAGCTAAGTAATATCCCCTAGTTCTCAGTGCCTGTTTCAAACAAGAGCCAGGAAGACACAGGCATGCCAGAAACAGTGAATGATATTTTGATGTAGTTACCTCATGGAGCTCTGTATTTCACTGATAATACAAGCCCCATTTTGAGAAATCTTTGCTAGTTTACTCATTGCCTAGTTGACATCCTGTCCCACAATTACCTCAGAGGAGTAAACCAGAAAGATGTGAAATAGTAACCCAAGAAATAGCAATTAGCATGGACTCTGAAAAACAGGCATTGCTAAAGGCATTTGATTGCAGTAAGAAAATCATATGTGTGTGGTACAGAGCTCCTCAGCAGAATATGAACCTACAGAAGTGCTGCCTGTGCTTTCCTGCTATATGGCATTGTTTTGCCAACATGTCAGAGAAGCTGGATTTAAGTGGGTTGGATATGTGACATTTCTATACATTTCATGATGTGGATTATGGAACACATGCATATTAATTACAGGAAGGCTATGACTAATGCTGAAACTAGAGGAAAACTCAAAAGAAACAGTGAAACATACAGCAGAAACAGCAAGATAATAAACCAGTGAGGTGAGAAAGGCGATAAAGAACACACACTTTTTGTATAAGTCAAACTACTATGACACATTATCTTCTTCCTGCACAAATGAATTTCACCAGAAATACTTAAATTCCACAATTAATACATTAAAGAGGGATTTTTAATTACCAGTCTCTCTTGCACCTGAAGAAACAAACCAGTATATGGTCAAAACCAGCACTTACATAAATTTCTAGAAAGGTCAGATGCAAAGTCACAAAGAAAAGAATCACAACTTACTAAACAAACAACTCTTTGTTCCTCTAAGAAAGGTGCTGAAGCTACCTTAAGCTTCAATATAAAAGGAGATGAAATGGAAACACTCAGTTGCCAACATATGTTCTACTCCAATCTTCATTAAATTCAACAGTTTTTCTTTAAGTCTGGCAGTGTTTTGCAAAGAAGAGTTATACAGACATTAAATTCTCAAAATATTTAACCACATTTAACTGCAGGCTGTGTCTGAAAGGTATGGTCCTCCTAAAATTCCATGGCTCAGCTGATGACAAACAGTGTAGCCATATCACCAACCAGATCAAAAGATCTCATAGGAAAGTAATGATTTGTAGACAATAATTTTCTGTTAAATGGGCAAAATTACCCAACTTAATCTAAGGTCACATCTCTATTAGGTTTCATGCAAAGCTGAAATGTATCACAATAGGTGGAAAGAGATTGCCACTTGTCAGCAGCAATCCACTATCAGATTGCATTAAACATAATTTGAAACTGCAGCCAATTGTGATTGAGCTATTTCACCAGACTGCACAAATGAAGAGCATTATAAAGACTGCCAAGTTATATTACCATGTGAGTACAAGAAGAACAGTATTAGCTTCATTGCAACCCTGTTGTTGGAAGGACAGGAGAAAAGCAAGCTTTGCAGGAAGAGTTACCCCACCTTTTATTTTTGTTGGCTAATATACTTCAGAAAAAAAGTGCCAAGTTTTTGAGTGCAAATTTCTTAACAAAGTTTCAAAAAGAAACTTTGAACCCCAAGCTAAATGTTAGGAAAAGGTCCAAACAAATTCTATGATCTAGTTCACTTGAGAAAAAAGCACAGGCTGGAAATTCAGAACAGAAAGCAAACGTTAGCAAGGTCATGATGGGTAAAGGTCATTAGTTCTTGTGGACCAAAAAAAAAGGCCAAGTAGTAAGTATCTGTAAAAGAAAAAAAAAAAGGAGGGGAAACAAACTCCCAAAAGAATAGCAGAAAGGGAGAATTTTATTGGTTACCTAAGAAGAAAAAAATATTATAGGTCAACTAACAATGGCATAAAAGTCCAACTGTGACCTGTATCAAAAAACACATGCATACTTCTCTGACCACTTAGGTGTGAAATGCAGCAGCTTACAAATACTGAGGAACTATGTCCACAAGACTGAAAAAATGATGTTAAAGATGCTTCAGTTAGGAAATGTAAGAACAAACTAAACAAGAAGTCACTGACTGATTGCATGATAGTCTTTGCCACTGATGAAATGGCAGAGAAGGGCCTTTTCACAGACCTGTGTTCATGGGTCCACATAATTCATGGAAGATTTATGTAGCTAGAACTACCAAAATCTAAATGCAGGAGCATCTAATGACACAGAAGGTGGACACGCACTAATTAACTAGAGGAGAAGCTTACAATGATCTATTTTACCATGACATGAAACAATCATTTCAGGCTTAAACATTATAGGGGGATGTATGAAAGTAGACATCATTATCCAGACTTGGCACACATATGGATACTAATGTTAAAAATGGAAGAAATAGAGAGTTGTACAGTCCCAGTGACTTCACCCAACTTGCTTAGGAATTTGAGATCTAAGAAAACGTCTGCTGAGAATGGAACAGGAAGGATTTATTCAACCAGAAAAAGCTCAGAGAAAAGAATGACAAAAACACTAAAAAAACTTATAATGGCCAAAGAAATAAAGCAAATGAAACAGAAATTTTGAAAATGTTATAGAAAGAATAAAGCACTATGCAGAAAGTGGATACTGCTACCCAAACTAAATTAACAAAAAGTTCAATCGTTTAGTGATTTTCAGTTCATTTAAAGATTTCTACACAGTGAAAAACAGTTTGAACAAGTTGGAACAGACAAAACCCAAGTAATTTTACATCTAGTTGTTTTGCAAGAGTCCATCAGAAACAACAAAACTAAAAAAGATGTTTTATTCTTTTTCTCATTACCCTAGTCATGTGAAATCAGGTTAACATCTTTTATGTTCTCTTAAACTTCGAAGGCCTAAGGTCATCCTTCTACAATGTTACCTAACAACCTCTACTGAAATATTTTCTTGCTTCTCCTGGAGAATGCATTTTTACCTGAATCAACAAGTTAAAGTGGAAATTTTGAAGCCATGGAGTGTATTCACGTCTCTAAGCTCTGATGATAGAGACAGCACAATTAAGCACTAGCTTTAAAATAGAATTTGGAGAAACATGCCAATAAAGCAGTTCTTAAATACACTGTTAATTTTTATGGTATTTTAAAAAATGCTGTCCAACAGAGACAGTGTGTTAATGAGCTGGAACAACAAACATTTCTTGGATAGTTTATGTTTTATTCTGTTGAGCTTTAAATTTCTAGGTTTTTCTGATTAAGCACAATGCTAGAATTACATTCTCTAATTAATACTTTCATGCAGAATTCACAATGGCTTTTGAAAATTCCTCTTTTTATTGAAAACAAACAAAAAAACACCCAACCCCAAAGCATATCTGTTAAAACCCAGCATCTATTTCCATTACAAAGCAAATGTCAAACACTCTTATCAGAACAAACTGAGTAACCTTTCTAGAACAACTACTTCCATTATTTTCCTCCAACTTTCACTGAAAATTCTTTTCTGAAAATAAGGCAGGGATTATTTTTTTAGCTACAACTGAAGATGTATACTGATGTTTAGTAAGTATACAACAATTACTGCACAGGTGTGTACCAGCAGGTTATCTGATTTTGGCTAGAATCTTGAAAGACCAGGATTTAGACAATCTATTATTTCTGTATCTCTTTCAAATGATTCAAAATTCTCCTAACGTGCTTATAAAATTTCTAATGATCCCCTGTATACAGTTTCATGTAGTATACTGTATTTCTTACATGAAAGCTTAGGTGTGAATATCATACCATTTGACTAGAATCATGGAACAGTTTGAGTTGGAAGGGACCTTTTAAAGGTCCAATCCTTCTGCAATGAGCAGGAACACACTGAACTATCAGAGGGACACATTCACCATCAGGTGTCTCAGTGCCTCATCCAAACTGACCTTGAAAGTTTCCAGCATGAGGCACCTACCACCTCCATGGGCAACCTGTTCAGTGTTTTACCACCCTCTTCATAAAAACCTTTCTTATTCATATCTAACCTGAATCAACCTTCCTTCAGTTTAAAACCATTACCCCTCAGTCCTACAGCAAAGAAAATTTTCCCCATCTTTTTACAGGCCCAACCATCCCAATTGTCTCAGACTTACAACAAAAATACCAAACAAAACCAAAACTGACCAACCAAAAATACAAATACAAATGCAATCAAAAAATCAGCAAAGGAAGTGAAGATTCATCCAAATGAAGGGTCCAGTACCACTCATTTTTTATGCCCTTTCTAATAATTGCTACTACCTCTATATTTCATCTCAGGGGAAGAACAATCCTACAATTCACATACTTTCACAAAGGTACGTAAAAGAAATTATCTACAAAAAAATGGAAGATAGGAGAAAATACATTTTGATGCTTTTGCATTATAACTTCCAAAATATTACAAATGAAAAATTTAGGAGCATTTATATCACACAGAGGAAACATTACATTTTATTTATGTGTGCAGAGAGCCACCACTGCTGTTTTGTAACATGAATTGGTAACAAATTCGATTCTCCAGCACTGGGCACCAGCATTCCACTGATCTGTGATTATTGTACAGTGCAGATGGAGCATCTGAAGATGCAGCAGCTTTACTGACTGACATTCTGAAGGCAGACACTTTAGAGAGCTTTATGCTCAAGTATTGACTTGATCTACATCATCTGAAATGAGGGAACGAGGACAACAGAGACTGTGTGATGAACCTCAGGAAGGTGTTGGTAGGTATGACACCTGCAAAACCTACCATTTTCCCTGTTCATGCTGTCCCTTCACCCTAAGAATATTGCCAGACATGAGTCTGAGCGGATCAGAAGTGACAAGGAGGCTGTAGGAATCATCAAGGAACCTAGGGATCTGTTGATATTTTTATCAGCAGTGATAGACATATACTGGTAATGAAGTGGTGGTTTAATAGATGCTATAGGCAGAACGGCTTTGTCATCCTCAATGAGTGGTGATGCCCCAAGAAGGTTTAGAGATATGACAATAGGAAAGCAGTGATTGAAAACAGCCCTTGTGGAGGAAAGGAACATGGTCTATAGACAGATTTGCTTATTTCTTCAAAATTTGAACGTTGCATTTACATACACAGCCCAAAATTATGGGCAAATCAAATTCAAATAAATCCCATTCTGTGATCCACTGCCAAAATAAGTTTATTTATAAAAGGAGGGGTTAAAGAAGAGGATAATGTGATGGAAGTGGTACATTTATTTCAGCCTTTGATGGCTGAACACTAATGCAAGAACTGCAAATGGTACGTAGGAGGACTTGGAAGATGTAGCTGACAATCAACATTTTTGATTTAACTAGCAAAATGACGATCTGATAATTCATGACTGATAGCAATATAAAAGATTGGGCTTGTTTGTGGAAAGAGAAAAAAGAAAAAAATGACAAAAGAATTTTAAAAATATGATTTAAGTAGGCATACTTTCATAAATGCAGAATTAGTTGGAAGAATCCAGAAGAACATGGTGCTAGTGAAAAAGGAGTTAAAAAAACTGTCAGTTCTTTAAATAAACAATGCTGACCACATGGAGTGCAAAGCCTCCTGCAAAGGAGTAATGGGGATTGTACAATAAGACCACATTGTCTTAGTTAGGATCTTGCTGTTGATCTCACAGCATGCAGGGAATGGAAACGAGGTCAACTTACTAAGCAAGAATACCACAGCAGAACATGGTATAATGGGGCAAAATTAGACACAGTTGGAAAGGGACACATCAAACTCCAGAAGAAAGAATTCTGTAAGTACATTAAAAGCCAGAAGATGATGAAAGAAAAAGTCCACTGTGCAACACTGGGGGAAACTGGATACAGAGACAAAGCTCATGTTAAAACTTTTTTTTTTTTTTTTGCATAACTCTTCGCCACAAATCTACTGGGTTGAGGTGCTTAATACAATTAATATCAGCAACAAAAGGCAAAAGGGTCAGAATTGAACAGGCAAGGGGCTCAACAAATATTACTTAAATGCATTCAAATCATCTAACCTGTTAAATGTCCAGATACGGATCTATTTCAAAACTGTTAAAAGATGGGATTTTGAAGAAATGATGAGTACAAATGCAAAATTATGCATGCTAGTCCTACATATATAGCACATATGTACCACCTGTTCCTAAAGAAGGGAATAGGAACAGCTAAGGACTTACACATTTAGCCAGCTGCAGAACTCCATGGCCTATGCACAGACAACCCATTCTTTTTTGTGACACAAGGATGTCCTAAGCTACTGATATGGATATGTTTTGAGCAGACACAACCCAGAATTTACCTGGGACTTTTAACATTTTGAAGAAGTTAGGTGCTAGCCTCTCAGTTGACCCAAGAAACCTGTGTTTAAATACCTAGCTTCTTCCCTCCATCTCCATGCTCTAGAAAACACGTTCAATGATTAAAGCACAAGACAGAATCAGGATAATTTAGGTTGGAAAAGCCTTTAACAACCATTGAGTCCAACCATTAACCCAGCGCTGCCAAGCCCAACACTAACCCATGGTATCACACCACAGACAACTGCCTGAAAATCAACCAGGAGTTGAGCAACAGCCAACACAGATCTGTCAAGAGTAGGTTATATCAGATCAGTCTATTTTCTCTCAGCATAAAAGGCCTTGTGATAGAAGAGAATCAGCACAACTTGTGTATCTTAATGGTAACAATGCAGTGTTGCTTAACAACAACAGTTGTTTCTTAAGCAGTGTTTCTTAAGCAAAGCCAGGATATACAAATTGTAATTAGGTCATCAAAGAACTACTCAGAACTCTTTTCTTGGGGAACTATTGTTTATTTATTATGAACTGGGAGTCTGTGTATTCAGAGCCATGATAAAAAGATGGAAGTAATTTGAAAATACTATCAGTCAGAGTGCACGTAGAGAGAGCATCAGAATTCTCGTGATGGTTTTGTGAACTACTTTGGAAACAATGGAGATAAGCAGGGCATTGCAACAGTGGCAATTGCAAAGTTTGACACTTGTATAATACAGAACTAGAGAAATGCAAAATGAAGAAACTAAGTGGATATGCAACAGTTTTGTAGAAAAGTACTTGTTTTGATGGACTGCTCACAAACTGAATATAAGTCAACCTTGCAATTGCAAATAAGGCGAGCACAACACTAAGTTACAAGCAGGAGCACTGTGTAAAAGCAGAGAAATGAGTTTTGCTCTCCTTTGTGTTACTTACCAGTTGAGTTGGAATAATACATTCAATTCTGACTGATGCAACTCAGAACCCGTACAAAATGCAAAGGAGATAAATGAGGCCAAGAAGAATGGATTTAAGGTCCTAGATCTACAAATTCTGCATTATTATAGTCTGTGTCTCAAGAAAAAGAAACAGGGAAATAGCAATCTTTCCAAACTCTACATATAGATGTCAAAAAGAGTAACAGTCAGAATTGCAGCAAGAGAGATTCAGATCAGACCCTGAGAAAAAAGCTTTCTATCAGTGAAAACAATGAAGCACTAGATTTCTTTGGGAGAGGCTGTGAATTCTCCACCAAAATTCTCCACTGAACACCCAAAAGAAGTTTTATCCAATATAAAGAAAAACAGACATTGTTGATTTTGCCTTAGTGTAGAGAAGATGAGATAAATTTTCCTTTTTTGCCGTGTTTTCTACATCAAGATAGTATAACAAATTGCGATCTATTACAACATCATTAAAAAGAAAACTAAAAGTGCTCTTGGATATATTCAACTTCTGACCAATTGCCAACCTCCAATTTCAAAGGAAAATGCTTCAGAGCCAGTCCTTGCTTTCTGGCTTTCAGAGTTCTAACGTCTTAATGCCCTTCTAGTAGAGTCACTCTATGCAGTCTAATGTAAGTGACTACAGCTCGTGACTCATATCTGAAAGAGCCCCTCATCTGGATAGAGTGACATTTGGAAACACTGTGATTTTGTAAGATAATGGCTTAGCTTGCCTGCATGCAATTAAAACCTTAGATTACACTCAGTTTCTGGAACCATCATTCTCAAACACAAACCCACTGTATCTGCTACCAGTTATGCTTCATGATGGCTGGAAGGATCCTTACTTATTCATGAACAACTTTTTTACTAGCGGTTGATAGCTTGAGCCATGTTAAAAGTTGAGGTAAAAGTTTCTGCCTTGAGGCTGAGTGTGGCAACCCTGTGGAAGAGATTTCTCATTAAGCCCAAAATACAGACATTCTCATTGGGAAATACTGAATGGCTGCAGAGACCAGTATTATAAGGCCATATACTTTGTACATACTGATATTTAAATACGAGGTACTAAAAAGTGAAACAGAACTTATTACTGTATGTGCTCCTGTTAGTCTCTGGACAGTTCATGTTCTGACTGACACATCCTTTGGAAACTAACAAGATCTGCTTGCACTTATAAAAGCTAAATTCTCTACAATAATGCAAAACAATCATTATCCTGTTCACTACTTTGGCTAATGACCTGGGAACCAATTATGTCAAGAAGTTATCCACAGCTAGAGCTCTCCTTGTTAAATAATAGATGGCAATTATAAAACTTAACTTCTATCCATCTGCAAAATACTTTTAAGTGAACTCACATGTATTTCGAGTATGAAAATAATTGAGTAAGTTTTTCTATTTCCTGTAGAATACTGCTGACTATTCAAGTATACCATTACCTATCTAAAAGCAATTTTTCCACTTATACAACTACTATTCAAAAGAGATTGTGATAAATGGGACCAAACTAAAAGGATGCTCTAACAGTTGGCAAGTCTGTAATACAGAATGAGTGTGAATGCACATGGGTCAAAAGGAAAAGCAGCTGTAGTTGTCACAAAAAATCTGTAAGTTCTGTTAAACAATGGCTGCATTTCTGATGGTAGTGTTCCTGCTAGATAACTCAATGCTAAGCAAAGATGCTGCATTTTTCAGCATTTAGTCGTATCTGAGTGGTCCCATATGGTAACAATATCAGATCAAAGCAGTGGTTGAACTAACCCTTGATAATTGCAAGGAATAGATCATGTAGATAAAGCTTGTGAAATACCACATAATAGCCAATTACTAGAAAAGCTGTCAAATAAAAGTTTTCTGGTTTTATTTAGTTTAGCTGGCATAAGACTGAAAAAGGGAATTTTAATGTCCGTAAATATTTCAGTCTGTTTGATATAACTGCGGCTATTACTCATATACATGCATCCACCATCTTTTATTTTTATCAGTTGAACTGTGGCAGCAATCAATATTAATTTTTAGTATGCAAAAGACTTCCGTGGGTTAGTTGTCTATTGTATGAAATACAGCAGTGGATTGTATTCAATTTGATGCTCTTCACTTTTAATTTTGTTCTGGTAGATTAAAAAGCTCAAATCCAGTAATTTTTCTTTAGACATTTTTATGGCTTGTGCAAATTTTAGTGCCCTCCTCTGGGTTCTTGCCACAGCTTCTGAACTGAAGTGGCTGCGCTTAATATTGAAGATGACTTAATAGTATTTATTTAATGAAAAGGGTATTTTGTTTAGTACAGCCTCCCTGTTGTTGTTGTTGCTTAAAGGTTGACTGAACAGATGTTTCTGCTGAGCTGTCCATAATCATGACCATATTTTCTTTTCAAACTTGATTTAGAAACTAGAAATGTAATAACCCATATAATTTCCAGTACAAAATGGTGTATGCTTTCCTACACTAAATCAAAGAATAGTTCGGCTTGGAAGGGACCTTAAAAGATCATCTATTTCCAACCCCCTGCCTGAGGGGCACTGAGACACCTTCCACTAGGCCAGGTTGTATAAAACCCCATCCTAGGAAGTACCTGTACATGTGATAGATAACCTATCAAGTTCAGGCACAAGCCTTTCATTCATCTCCCAAACCTGAGAAAACCACACTAAAAGTATTAACATGTTTGTGCTATTGAACTATAATAGCACACTTCAGATGGAAATAAAAATCAATTTGTTTTTAATATAACCAAGGATGGAGAACTCACAACCTCTCCAGGCAATCTGTGCCCTCACTAAAAAAAGTTTTACTTCATGTCCATATGAAAGTTCCTGCCTTTTTGTTTGCACCTACTGCCTCTGGTAGTGCCAAATCCTTTTATACACATTGGTAAAACTGCCCCTGGCCCTTCTCTTATCTAGGCAAAGCCCTAGAACTGGACTCTAGGTGTGGCCTTACGAGTGCTGAGTTAGATGGGATGGTCTGTTAAACTCATGTCACAATGGCATTCATGCCACTGCCTCTTCTCTGACCCCAACTCCTAAAATCTGAATCCGACTGTAATCCACCCTATAGAAGAGGTCCACACATATGCTGATCCCCTTGAAGGCAACAGCCACTCCCCTTTTCTCACTGCCTGTCTTTTGTTTCAAGAGAAGCAAAAGCTTGTCAACGGTTTTGATATACATAAAAAAAGGGAAGAGAAATGTGCAGAGAAAGGCATGGTGTAATACTGGAGAGAAGCAAAAAAGGAGGGGAGTGAATTGTTAAGGAGTTGATAATTACCAAGTTTAGTACAAAATATTGATGCTTTCAGGTCTTGAGGACACAGATGGTAGGAATGTGGAAGAAGTAATGCAGCTGAAGATGCAGAACATAAAAAAATATAGACAGGCCTTGCAAAAACCCACAGACACAATAGGATAGGAACTGCTTCTTTGCCTGAAGATGAAGAACGCTCAGAGGCTCATCTCAAATGGAAAATGCACACATTTACACAGTGCCTTGGCTGATGAAAAATCTATCCTTTCTTAAACCAGTTCCCATGTATTTAAAACCAACAGTGGAGGGATTTCTGAGTAAGAAGTATATAAACAGGAATATAAGAAAAAAACTTCTGATGAGATGCAATTACCAGGGCCTTTTTGCTGTTGTTACCATAAAGCATCTACAGTAAAACTGAGAAATACATGAATGGTAAGAGATACATCCAACAATATATACATACATAAATACAGCAGACAGAAATACATGGTCTGACTCAAGAGCTGCTGAAAGAACAACGAAGTCAGCCAGCACAAGTTCAGGTCTGGGGAGGTGACACGGATAAGTACCAACTCATCCTACAGCTCTCTCAGCAATTGTGATGTACCTCAGCTTGGGTGTTCATGTTTACTCTGTATAAGCTTTCTTCCTTGGGTCTCACCTTTTCACAGTAAAGGGTAACATCAACCAGAATATGGCTCATTTTCTTTAGTTCTGATTATGAAGTTATCAAGCCTTATAAGAAAAGCTCTTTGTCATTCCCACCTGATCACTGACATAACATGAACAGTCTGCCTCCAAATACAAAATGAAAAGACAGATTTTGAAGACAGATGGTGAAAGTGATTCTGAGTATTACTTCAGTTGTATAAAAAATAACCAGATTAAACTTAGAAGTAAAATATCAAAGGATGAAAAAGAAAATATCTACTACTATAGGAATAATTGCTTCAGACATGAGGAGAAAAGCAAGAAGCATCTTTTAGAGAAAGAAACAAAGACCTTTTCCATCTTCACTAAAGTGGGAAATATGCCGAGTAAGACTGAAGAATTGCAAACATATGTTTTCAAAATGAAATGTGACTTGTTAATTTAGACCTTGTCTAAATCAAGAAGACAAGTGGGATAGCTATATTCATTCCAATACACTGTAGTGTCAAAAAAGACAATAGAATCCAATCTGTTTGAGCTCAGATGCAAGAAATTAGATGAAGAATTTTAGGCGAGTAATAAATCTGGCAAAATGAAAAGATAAAGCATGTTTTAGAGTGAAACAAACCCCATGCAAAATAGAAAAAAAACCCACAAAAAACTAGAACATGCATTGAACAGTACCATCTAACTGCATTCAAATTCTAGAATAACAGTTAAACCCCCTTTTTTCTAATACATAGTTCACAACATTAGTGAACCCAAGCAGGTCAGAACACACAGAAAAAAGCCAATATTTCTAAAGGCACTAGAAAAGACATATAAGCCTGGGGGAAAATTAGGCAGAAAAGCATATATGGATTGTCATCAAGGCAAGCATGTATGGAATTTGTTTAAGGAAAGATGACTAAGGACTCTTAGAAAGTTAAACATTATTTAATTATCCAAGAATGCTCATATTATGTGGAGAGTGCAGGAAAAGAGATATAAACAAGCATGGTCTATTCACTTAGCCTTTAATAATAGAATTATAGACATATAGGTGAGCCCAAGAAGCAGAAGGTGAGGGGAAGTTACATGTAAGCAGCTAAAATTAGTCAGTCATTTTTGATGACTATCAAAAATGAAAATCCTGCATCCAATCCCTTTCCTCTAGGCATTAGAAAACACTGCCTTTCTATGCAAAAAAAAAAAAAAAAAAAAAAGGCTGCACATCCTTAA
>VZUI01003626.1:0-46208 GCA_013401135.1 Cettia cetti
CGCTCCTGTGTTCCAGGTCCCAGCCGCCGCCAGGGCTGCGGCGTGAGCGGGAGCGCGGCTATCCCGGCACCAGCTCCTGCCCCCCAGCACCTGCGGGGATGAACGGGGCTGCACAGGTGGAGGCAGAGCCGGGACGTGTTCCTTTAACTGCAGATTACTCTAAGAGAGAGAGATGTATGCAGTCGTGTAAATACATACATATATATTTATGTAAACTAATCTAAAGTGTTAACACACTCTGTATGGATAAACCTGTGGATACATATATAGTCTCTAAATAGATGTATCTAAAAGCAAATTAGGGACTATATGTATGCATGTACCAGTATACACGTACGTGTAAATCGGTGTATAATAATACATATAGATACTCTCTATGTATTATTTATATATTATTTATTAGGTTATTATAATATCTATTATATATTATATATTATATATTATATATTATATATTATATATTATATATTATATATTATATATTATATATTATATAGCTATTATATGTAATGTGTATTTTATATATGCATTATCTATATTATAGTATATTATATAACGTATAATAATATTATATATACATGCTTATGAATGTTTATGTATTATGCATGGATACATATTATTAAAGTAATTTTACCTATGTAGGTGGGTGTTTGAATATATGTATTTTGGCATTACCAAATGCAGAAAAGGTGCTTCTACCACATAAATGAAAGACAACATTCTGTTCATACTAATTAAGAGTAAAACTCAATTAATTAGGAGAGTTAAGAGAATACACACTGTATACATAAATGTATGTATGTTCATATATATGTATATGCCTGATATACTATATATAATAATATATAGATATTTTATATTCTATTATATATAGTTATATAGTATATTATATATTTAATATAAAAAATAATATATCCTATATTGTCTATATGTTTCCCCCTGTCAAACAGGTATTAGGCACAATCACATTTCTTATAATAAGGAGGTATACATTCTATTAATCCAGGCAGTTAGAAGTGCACACTGTATAAGCATATATGATTGCTCATACATATATTCTCATATATGTGTATATAAATACATAAATGATAATATATTTATGTGTGTGTCAGTGTGTGTTGCAAATACTGAATATGTGATTGGCAAAATCCTGTTTTTAAAGGCACTGGGATCTGATTTCATCAGATACTGCTGAGCACCAGGTTTCTGCATTTCCTGAAAGAATGGAATCTCACTAGTGATTTATTTATGACTTCAACACTTATGAGTAAGACAGTATTCCAAAGCTCAAACTCATAAAATCTTTATAGAGCACACCATTCTGCATGCCTCTATAGAAAAGCATGTCTTTCTTGCCTTCCAATAAAACTAAAGCAGGAAGTAGCCATTATTTTTTCCACAAATTTATCAGTGGCTGTTTCTGTAGGGTGTTAAAGTTCAGAATCAATTAGCTGAATATCTGTAGTTGTCGTTTACCTTCAGAACCTGAAAAAGGGCACTAAGCCTGTGGTTTTAATGACAAATTTTAAGACATGATATTAATAAAAAAAATTGTTCTTTATTTATCTACAATTCATGTAGAAAACATGTTTTAGCATCAAACCAGTATATAATTCTCTAGCTTGATGCAATATCTTCATATCTTCTTTTATTTGTTTTATTAGATTCTCTGATATAGGAGAAACACATAAATATTGTCAATTCCATTGACATTTCTTTTATATGGAAAAGGAATACAAAAAGGAAATGGTCTTTGATTTTTGAATCTCTTTGTCCCAGTCAGACCATCCATAAGAAGAGAAATCTTACCTTCAGGTGAAGGTGATAGCACTATTTATTATAAATAATAATTTTAATTCAGTCTATAATTACAAGATCTGATGTAAAATACAAGACGTAATGGTACTTGCATGTCTCATTTTATGACCTTTTCTGCAGATGAAGAAAACCTTTCTGAAAAATACAGTTATGGAAGCATCGTTACCTGCTCTCCTAGGATCCTCTCTAATTATCTACCTGCAGGATGCTGCACTGAACTAAGACTTATCTTCAGTAGTGTCAAGTATTGGCAAGAGCAAGCTGTCCCATTGACCCTTTTCTCTGGTATCACCTCATCATTCTGATCTATGCTGGAATTCATACCCCTGTCCAATAACACAGCCAAAATACACTGTAGAGCAAGGAACAGCCTGAGGAATTTCACTTTGCCATAAGAGGGGAAGGAAGACTTTGAGTGGGAAAAGACTGAGTCATACAAAAGTGTAGGAAGGTCCCTTCTCATGGAAAATGTTCCTCATTGCTGCCCTGTTCATTACAGGCAGTGAGGGATGACAGAGCACAGCTGCTGCTTGCTGGCAGACAGAGAGATGCTTCAGCACCCAGGTCATGTGCTTATAGTCACAAAGTTTCACCCACACATGGGAAAACAGACCCTTTCTTGGGGCACCATCCAGATATTTGCCATTATTTGTCCTCTTTCTCTCCTCAACTTCAAAAATAAAAGGACACAGACAGCAGAAATCCTTCTAGCTCTGACACTGCTGGGGGTCTGGTTAATAGGCTAACTTTCCTTTCATATTAAGAAAATAAGATGTTGGTAAATGGAAATAATAATAATAGAAAAAAGAGTCATTAATCTTGAGCCTGAAGACTTATATGCCAGTAATAAAAAGGGAATTAATGCATTCACATAGAGCCCAAAACACTGAGAAAATAAAGAAAATGGAAATTGAGATTAATTATTAGAGATGATAGTCTATTGTTACACCAAAGTAATATATTTTATGGATGGATTGTATAGATGAGAATATCCACCATTTGAATAGGAATTGCCTTTACAGAACATAATGGTGCAGTGGGGGAGGGAACCCTACTTGACTTTGGACCTAGCTGAAAGGGTTGCAATCAAGTTCAGCATGGTGTGAGGTACTGGAGTGCTTGTGAAGATTCTGTCAATATTTTGACACACGCTGCTTTTCTTTGCCACCAGCCCTGGTCCCACAGATGCTGAGGGTTTCACCATGGATGGAAGGTCTTTGAATCCAGGCAGAGCCTTGCCTAAGACAGCAGAATGGGGTATGATATTGCTATTACCTCTGCCTCACCCAGGCAGGCTGTATGGGACCGCAGCAGCAGCTTCAGACCCCTCCACTGCCCCTCGCACTGTGCCAGCAGGTATCTCTGCAAGAAGCAGCTTCTCCTGAAGCCACGACTGGGGATCTCATCATACAGAGAAAAATATCCCTGAGCGTCAAAGCTGCTCTGGAAAGGAAGGGAGGGGGCTCAGCGAGAGCTGCAGGGGAGACGTGAAGGTGTGTTCCTGGCGCCGCGGTGTCTCGTCATGGCTCTGCGCCTGACAGCTCAATGCATCTGCTTCCACTTCAGAACAATTTTCTGTCAGGTCGCTCCGCACCATTTCAATGATAGCACAAACAGAAAGCACGTACGCCGCACTTGCCTGATTCCAGCTGATCCATAGAGGACCTTCCCGCAGTGCCCCCACCGCTGCCTCACCGCCCGCGCTGTGCCGTGCCATCTGCACCCCGTGCACTTTCATCTCCTTAATTCTGCTTGCAGGCATTGTCTGTTCTACCAGACACACTGCTAACAGCATTTCACGTGACAAAGTGCATGTTACTTCATACATCAAGATGCTAACTCACATGATTCAGTTTGTTTACCTTTTAATCCATTTATTGATTATTACTGGATATTGCTACCAGAGCAAGGGACTGCCCAGGGTACCTGCAGAATGCTATTTGGGAAAAGGAGGCACTGGCAGACACACCATATAAGTTTGCAGTAGCTTGAGTGGTTCATACAGGTGTTAGGACAGTTTAGTTTTACTTTTCTGGAGTAGGTACTGGGACTTTTTCATTGGAAGCATGGCTTTGAGTTACGGGGTTGTATGTTGTCTGTGTTTATATAAACCAGCTTCATCTTTTAAGTAGGAAAGAGCAATCCATTGCTATTATAACAACTCTGCTTTCACAATGAAAAGCAAAAAAAGTAATCTGAAAACAATGAGAATTTTCACTGTATCATAAATTTATAAGTTTATAAATATGTTTAGGGATTCCCTAAAAATCATGAAGTCATATTTTCATACTTGATGTTCTGACTTGTCTTGGTCATCAGAGAAGCATTCTGGTCTGTTAATGTGACTATTTCAATACCTGGATCCCCTACAAGAAAAGTTACAGATCTTCTCTTGTAAATATGATCAAAAATCAAGATGGTTGGAGGGAAAATCCTAAACATATTAATAAATATTTATTCATAATTTTCATTGCTGTTCTAGTTTCACAGACAATTTCAGCAGATTAAAAAAAAAAAGTTATATTCTACTGCTGATATTTTATTTTGATGGAAATTAGCCCTGTGCAGAGACTTACTCTTGCATACTTCTCAAATTTTCCCTGACACAGTCCATATAACAGTTTTGTAAAATCTGTGCTCCTTG
The DNA here is from genome assembly GCA_013401135.1 of Cettia cetti. NCBI lineage: Eukaryota > Metazoa > Chordata > Aves > Passeriformes > Sylviidae > Cettia > Cettia cetti. The sequence goes on from VZUI01003626.1 coordinate 4,463, forward strand.
TTCAGAAAAAAAGGGTAAATTTCATCATTCTCCCTAGTGAGTTCTATGAAACAGCCGAAGGCTTTTTCCAGTTTTCTCCAAATCTCACAGGAGACTTAAACACAGACCACCTTTCTGAACTACATTAGTGTGTTACTAAAATAAATTTGTTTTAAAATCTAGTATTTCCATTAGAAAAAGGAAGTTTCTGGGCTATATCAGCCAAAGAGATGGTTCATCTTGACATTTGCAGTTGTATGGGAATATCCCAAGGAAGGGATATAGATTTGTTTTTTACTTGTTTAGAAGCAGCCTCATTGAAGGTTTAAGGATTATAAGATACAAATACGCTTGACTGAGAGTGGTTTTCTCTGGGAGTGGGGGCTGGTCACTCACCTACATGCATTATATTAACAATCATTTCTCAAAACCTATTCCATTAGGGGCTAGATTCTTTTTATAAGGGCTGTGTCATCAGGGCCTTGGATCTGTCTTTAAATCCATTAATTAGTGAATGAATATCTCAACTATCAAATGATTTATTATCTGAAATCAATAGTCCATTGAGGATGTGTTTTTCCACAGACCTTTCCAGGACTGCTTAGCAACCGTCCCCATAAAGCAGGCCCACCAGAGGCATTATACCTTGCTCATGTAGGCACTTTAATGGCAGCAATTTAGCTCTGCAGGTCTGAACTTTGGTTAGCCATTTTAAGGCCCTTGCTCTGTTAGCTGTTGTGTCTGCACAACTTGTTTTATTTAATTGGAAAGAATTAAGGGAGGGGACAGGTATAATCAGCCACCTGATATTCCAGGACTCCAGGAATGGTAGAAGCAGCTGATTTGCCCGGATGCAGAACATGAGGGAAGGAGCATAACTATTTCTTTAATCTTCAAAAGCAGCCCCATAAATGAAGTGCTGAATTCAGAGTGATAAACTCTGCTTTTCTGGGGTTTCCTTAGGCCACACTCAGCATCAGTCACAGCACCAGTCACACTTATTCCAGCATGAAACCCTGAGGGAGCAATGTATTGCTGCTTCTGTGGATTACAGGCAACCACCTCCCCAAAGCCTAGGACTACTCTGGGTATCAGAGTAATTGCACCCATGTGAACACTCTCCTAAAGACTTTTCCTAAGGCTTTCCCCAGCCAGCTGATGTGTACACAGCACTCTGCTCACCATGAGTAAGCATCTCTAGCCGATTCAACCTGGAAGCCCTGGAGAGCCTTTTGTGCTTCATACCAAATAACAGAGAGATTTTAGCAGCACTGCAGGGCATAAGAATTAAATATCATCCCAAAGAACAAAAAAGAGACCTGTCATACACTACTGTGGGAGGGCTAAGTGAAGTTTCTAGCTCTACAGGAACATATATAACCCAGGAAGACTAATAACCCATGAAGTTAATTTCTGCTATTACTTCAAAATAAAGTGCCCTTCTGTTCATAAGACAGGCAAAATCAAGAGGAGTTGCCCAGAGAGTGTTTGTACTGTTTTTTCCTTTTAGTACTTCTGTTTCAGGTGATCTGGATATCACTGAAAAATTACCTTGTTGGGCACATTTGCTGAAAACCTAGAATTCAAGATGACAGGTCTCCTTCTTTTAAGGCTTAGAACAAGCTGATTGTTTAATAGCTAAGCAACATGTTTAATGTTTAAACAGTAAATCCCCTCTTTAGCTCACTCTGCACCGGGACACTTAGTGACTGAATGATTTCTCAGGCTGTGTCCCCATGCTGGCTGTCAAAAGTAGCCACTGTTCTCAAGCTTAGCACCTGTCACTGCCATGAATACAGAAATACTAATTTAAATGTTTAACTTCTGGGGCAAAAAAAGTTAATGACTAAAAGAACGCCTCCAGTTTTAGCCTTACAATGCCATCAGCAACAAAAAGAATTTCCCTTTGAAAGCAGAGTTTGATAGATTATGGCAGATATGATAAACATATTTCTTAATGCTTTTCCATGAGTTCAAGTGTTGAAATTGAAGGCTGAAGTGATTCCTTTAGTGCTGTAACTCATGTTTACAACTCTGACAACCTTTGAAGCGGAGAGGTGTAACCTCTGTTTGCAAAGGGCAAGGTAAAGACTGACCCAGTTGTGCTAAGCTGCATTTCCAACTCAGTCTTTTCCACCAAGTTCATGGCACAAGTGTTGCTTTCAAAAATGCTGAGGGGTTGTGGATTTTTTCCCTGAAGAAGTTTTATTTTTAAAAAGAAGTTACAATGTTTCTCAAGCTGTTCTGAAACAAGCAAAAAATGTGTGGAGGCTGTGCTCTGTCTTGAAGGAAATCAACCACCACCTTATTCTCAGTTAAGCACAGCCTGAACTCTGCTTCCCCTTTCACCAACTCGAGCTGGTTTGAATAGGTATTGCAGGTCACATTTAGGCCCTTGGTAAGGACTTTTCTAAGAGGACTCAGATGTTAAGCAGGAGTTTAGAAATATCTTCTGGGATGCCTACAGAATGCCATCCTGTGGCAGCGATGAAGGTCAGTTGATAACAGTAGCTGGAACAGCATTCATATGTGGTATAGGGAGCTGTTCATCACATGGCCCCTTTCTTATCTGTACCTTGTTTCTGACACCCTCTTTTTCTCTTCTTTATTCTGAGAACCCGCCTGCAAAATACAAATAAATGCACCCAGTGCTTCCTCAGGTCATCACTAGTTGCAAGGAACCATCCTTTAGAAAAGGCATATAAAGCTACCTTAGATTCTCTACAAACCTCAAAGCTGACTCGGTCTTGAGTAATGCTGTATGTATCCCACTGAAGCCAGGGAAGTGTTCCTGACAGCTGAAGTAACTCCAATACAGAGAAGGTGTTTTGCAATTGTGAATTGCTGCAGCGGTAAGCCAGAGAAGTGTCTGTACACTTACTAATACTCTGCATGCAGGACTTAAGTAGTAAGTATATATTATCTAGAAAAAAAAAAAATAACCTGTAATAAGTGGTAATTTTATAGACGGTACGTAAATTTCTGTTAGGGTTCAGAAAGATGCATTTCAAGAGTTGATTAATTATTCTTTTCACTGGCTTTGTGTTCTGTTTATCTCTACTCAGTTTTCCATTACTTAATTCTCTTTATCCAGCCTACCCACTGAAGTCAGTTAGCCACTGCTTGCATCTCTTATGTCACTATATTGTCACTGCAAAAAGTTCATATACCCTTGCAGAATCTTCAAGTGCTTATCTCAGCTGCTTGGCTGTCTGACCAAAAGGCAGCTGGTGTGAACACAGGTTTTCCACTTGACTTGGTGGAGCTCAGCTTTAAATTTTACACAGAATGTTACGTGGGGTTTGTTTTCAATAAAAATTAATCCAGTTCATTGTTCCTATGATTCATGTGTAAAAAAAAAAAATCTTCTTCACTTCTTCACATAATCCTGTCCTTGGGAAAGTTAACATAAACAATCAGGTAAGAAATAAAAGAAAATCATTCATTCATTCAAGAAGACATATCATGGGAAAGTCCACCTTTCCCACTGCTTCTTAAAGAGGAGGTGTGTTTGACAGAGTGGTCAGAGAGGCTGTGAGAGTTAGAAGAAAGCCTCTGATTTGAAGACATCCTGAATTTAGAGTCAAAAGGACTACAGCTGTTAAATTCTGCCTCTGCACTCCAGAGATAAAGGGTAGGACATTCAGCTGCACAAGAAATCCTCCCCAGCCTACAGCCTGGATTTTAGCACTTCCAAAGGGGAATAGCATCAGTGTGTGGGGTTAAGAGAGCAAAGTTGTAATGCATAGAGCACTCAGCAGCCAGACATCAAAAACTTTCTTTTTTTTTTTCCTAGACAGAGACTTCTCATTATTTTAAGGATGGTATTATTGAACCTATGACTCATTTAACATTCCAAAAGAATATGAAGAAAAACTCTTGTATTCTTGAGTTGAGTAGAACATTTTCATTATCAGAGTTTCCCAAATGAATAAAAAAAAAGCAATAGCAAAAATTGCTGATATTGTAAAACTTCTCAAAGAATTCATATGGCATTTTAAACTGTGAAGATGCATACAGGAGCTTTCAGGAATGCAAAATGTGGACGCTTCTTTGGAAAGTTTTGAGAAGAATGAAAATTTTTGTTAACAAACTAATAGTTTCTCACTGGTACTGATACAAACTGAATACATTGGCATAATGAGGAAGATGTCAGATTTTCTTTGTCTCAGTGAAATTATCTCAGTTAACTTTCTCGGCATTTGACAAAATTTTAAATGCAAGATATACTTTACATACCACTGAAAAGATCTGACGAACATTTTCAGCACTGACAATCCTTTGGTAATCACAGTATCACTGGCTCCCACACCCCATACCCTCTTCACCTATCTATACCCTGGTTTTGATTATACTTAAATGCTAATAGTTTAGTAGAGAACAAATTTACTGCTTCTTCAGTGACTAAAGACAGCCTCTTTTCCTTTTATATATATGTAGTATCTATATCAATACATTTACACACAACACACATGCACATATATATGCACATATAAATGAGTATAATTTTATTTATATTTTATAAATATTAAATCTTCCATGTAATTAGCTCTAATAAGCAGTCCTAGGTCTGAAATTATCTTTCCCTTTTTTCATGATTGCAAATCTTGCAAATAGAAACTGCTTCTCTATTTATAAATCATTTCAGCTAGGCATAGATAGTTAAATGTTAGAGTTCTCTACTAAACTACAAGTATTTAAAAGTCATAAAAAGCAGTAGGATTTGATCCCACAATTATGTATGGGCACCAAAATGTGAACATACTTTTTAATCAGAGAAAAGGCTGCACAGGGAAAAAAAAACCAAAAACAAACCAGCAAACAAACAAAAAATCCTAGGAAGAAAACAACAAACAAACAAAAAACCCCAAGAAACAAAAAACTACACCCTGAAGAAAACCATCCTAAGTACCCCAGCAGAAAAGTGAAGAGGAATGGTAAATTCTGTCCAATGCCTACAAGAAAGAAATCTACTCATAGAAGCCATGTTAGGATAGCATTACTTTATTGTGAAGATTGTATCCATTTCCTTGTAATTTAACCTGCCTCTGATTACTTTCTTATGCAACAGTCTCTCTTGGAACATTGCGTCATGGAAAAAATAGGTGGAGCAGTTATATTCACAGCCATTAACTACCAGTATTTTTTTAACTCCTCCTGTGTGACACTCCATCTATACCTTCTGAGCAAGGAACACACTGCCAAAATACAGAATTAGCAAAAATTTCTAACATGACTGGCAACAAGGTTTATCACTTCTTGATACATAGAAATAAGTAAATTCCCTTTTCCATTTGCAGGTGCCTTGGGAAATGCCAGTTCTGAGGAGAGGTGCAGAGGTTGTGTATCTGTCCTGTGCAACTAACCTTGTCTTGTCTTGTGATGAAGTTGTCACATAAGCTCATAAGTTCTCATCTCAGCTAGACCAGCATGTTGGTGCCAGTCCTGTAATGGCAGCAAACACCACCCCACTGTGCTTCAAATAAACCATAGCAGTTGTTTAACAGAAAAATCTTAGCGAGGAAAAAGGAATCCGTCTGACCTGTGTTTTCTATCACAGAAGTGAAATACCTTGAAACTCGAAGTTTGTGAAGTCCAGTAGTGAGGAGCTAACAAATTTTTGATTCTGCATGCAGTCCAGTCCTAGCAGCAGGATTCTCAGACTAGCTCAGTACCACACACATGTGAGCAGATGCATTCTTTAGGCAAAATAGATGGGCTTCTTAAGTGAACATGGGCATAGAGTTAATGATAGAGATACAGCTGCTCTGATTCTAGATATTGCTTTTTTAGAGCCCATGCAAGTATCTTGGTACAGAACTAAAGTATCAGCATGCTTTTTAACAATTGCTCTCAAGTTCAGCCCTAGCATCACATAAAATGTGTTCAGATGCTGGTTTAAAAAAGACCAAAATCTCTTAAACCCCCTTCAACTGCTCAGAAAAATATAATCGTAATTTTATTTTTAGGGTGCCTCATCTCTCCTGTAGCAATGGCACCTTGGCATCTGTTTAGGGCTCCTGGAAAGCAGCAGGCAACTCAAAAAGGCCTGCTTGTTGCAGCCCAGGCCCATCAATCACTGCCTGTAGATGCTGCCTTCTAGAGCTGAGCACAGAAAACACCCCGCCTTGATAAGCTGAGCACACATCTGAAGCCAAATGTGGTGGATTCAAATCCCACACTTGCACACAGCTACTATTAAAATATCACAGGCCAGCGTAGGCAGGGTGCCTCCTCCTTCATGGCTTATTGCATGTGCCTCTTTTCCTGAAAATTTTCTTACAGTACTGGGATGGAATATGAGTTTTGACCCTTGCTAAAAAACTTGTAGATGTGTGCATTCTCCAGGTATTTTCCAGTTGACTATTCACTCACTAGAGGGGAGGTTGAGGATGAGAGTTTGGAGTAGCTGAGCTCCAGAGGTCCCTTCTCAACCATTCTATGATTCTCTGATGATTAGAGATTTTACCTATCACCTTTGTAGTTGTTGCCTCTCTGGGAGCATTAGATCCTCTCCTGGGATTGAGACTCAGGATTCTCTCACCTGTATCACATTAAAATAGGATGAACAGAGAGATAAAAATCACAAAGGGTCAAAAGAATGGCAGATTCAGATGCAGTTTTTGGAAACAGGCATAATTGTTATGATTCAGAGCTGGCACTGAAGAGGGAAGTTGGCTTCCAACTAAGGAGGTCACCCAAATTCTGGGTTTGAACTGTCCAGTTTACCCTGAGAAATCATACCCAAATGCTTCTGTGTAAGGCCAAAACCAGAAAGTATGTAAGTCACTGTAGAAAATCAAGCAATCTACCAAACCAGCAATTACTGCAGGATCCAGATAATCTCTACATACAGAGAAGAGATGTTTGGGGCTGTTTGAAGAGAAAATGCTGCTTTTTTGAATTCAGTTGCAAAAAGAAAATCCAAATCCAAATATGATTTCACCCTACATTATGCTATTGCCAGTGTGGAGATTTTTTGGTTATAGATAAGGATCAAACAGGGTTTATTGCAAAGTTTATTTTGTAGTAAGCCTGTAGCAGCAATTAAAGTTCCAAAACAGTTTTCACATACTAGTAATTTAAAGAAAAGTACATCTCTGAAGATGTAATTTTCCATTTTTAATCTCTATCCAAAGATATTCATTAACTTTGAGCAAATTCCTGTCAAACAGTTATAATTGTATGAAAAAAGATACTTTTGCAGATGTATAAAAAGATGACTGCTGAGTTTTTTTCTTTCTCTTCTATAAGATAAGCCAAAAGAGATGACCTCTAAAGACTGGCATGTAAATAACAGCTCAGGAACTTGTTCATAAATGCACTATAAAATTAAACTGGAAAAGAACTAAATTATAAATCGTGTACACTGGGTAATAAGAATGCACAGTAGAATGCAGAAATAAAGTATTTTGATTCCTTTCAAGTCACAACCTGCTTCCTAAAGTGATATCTGAGGTCACAAAGCTAATACATGTGGAAACTCAGTTTTAGCTCAGATGTCAGAGCATAGGTGATTTCAGCCTCAGTGCAAAAGTTGTAGCTATGTACAATATTACAGAAGTTCTTTTTATAATTTTGCCAAGCAACCTAAAAAATTTCTTACCACAAGGTAGGATAACAATTAGCAGAAAAATTTGGGGTTTATATAGAATGGTTTTATATGCTATTCTAACATAGAATTAATTTACTTAATATATAAACTCTTCCAGGAATAGTTTTTTCTTGGTTTATATTTAGTATGGTGAGTGGGCATTTGATGTCTTTTAACATGTAGAGGTCTGTGTAGGATGATGATATACTGAGGAAAAGAAATCTTTGATCTAACATACTACCCAGCTACGCTTCATATCCTGACCATTGTGACAAAAATTTGTCAGACTCATGCAGAGACAGACATAATTTCCCAGCAGTCAATGAAGATCTTCACCAGGATAATTAATTATATATAGAAGATACATCAATACTTCCTTCATGCCTGGCAGCATGTAGTTCTCAAAGAGGGTCTAAAAATACTTGGCTTTACTCTGAAATTTGTATAAAGACACCATAATATTTATGGAATCTAGAACATATGCAAACTGGGATAGTTTTAAATCTTTACACTTTGTGTATCTTGATATTTTTAAACTGAAAGACCAAGTACACAATTTATATCTAATTAATGATATCATATCATAGTGCACTGATGTATTATTTTGGGGTTTATATTTATCAATATCAAAATAACATTATGTACATTTTCTAGTATTTTTTATAAAAACAAGAATGAACTTGGTATTTTTCCCTCCTTACACTTGCAGAAATCATTCTCTACAAATCCTGAATGAGAATATTGTAGCAGATACCAGTAACATGTCATTAACAATATCCATTTCTCTCTTGTGAGAAGGATGTTTTAGACACAGCACTGATTCTGTAAAGTATACTAAAAAAAAGACTTCTCAGGCTCTGGTGCAGTCATTATCAAACTGAAATACCTGAAATGGGAAGAATTCCATCTTGGTGATCATAGTCAGACCTACCATAACACCTAAAACTGAAGGAAACCAATACCAATTTCTACCACATTGACTCCTGGAAAAAAACAAACAGTGTGGGTACCAATTGTTTACTGGGCAGTTTGGAAACATAAAATCACTTTAAGAACACAAAGTCCTGCCCCTTATTTATGCCTTTTTTTAATACTGAGTAGTCCTCAGCAAAGTCTGAAAAAATGTAAGGACATGCTACTCCCATTTCCACAAACTACTTAGCTCTTAATGGAAGCTTTCTTATCGATTTCAATAACTGTATTCATATGGGATGAATCCTGAAATGCTTGGCTCTAGTGAGACTCCTCCCAACCTTGAAGTTAAGCATTAAGGTCCAGATCCTTGAGGGTATTTACGTGTTTAATTATTTTCCTGTATCAGAACAATCCCATAAAGGCACGTTCCAAATTCTTGGTCATAAAGGCATGACAGTTCCTAGATATTTCTTTCTGCCACAGGCAGCCTGCCAACTGGAAAGCTTCTTTGCCTCAAAACTTCAAGAATACCGACTCTCAGTCTGGCATGGGGAACTGGTCACTAAATTCAGGTCATGTAATACATGGAGGCAAGATGTTTTCTTTCGGTGATATAAACTCCTGGAATGCACTATAGCACTGCAAAGAGCCCACATCTCCCTTTTGTGTTATGTCCTCTGTCTTTATGCCAATGGTTTTTAATCACACACACACCAAAAAAAAAAAAAAAAAAAAAAAAAAAAAAAAAAAAAAAAAAAAAAAAAAAAAAGCAAATTTTCTAAAAACAATTTTAAAAAGGCAACTACCCTGATAAAGTTTCTGATTTCAGTGGGTGTTAAGTGTGGGTGTCCATCTTTTTCATATGCAGCATGAAAGTTGTTTCTTAGCACAGCTTGCTTTTTGTTCTACTGATTTACAGCAGAGGATTTGAATGTGTCACCTTTCCTTTTTGACTCAATAAACACATTGCTTAATTCCATCAACAGAGGTCACTGCAGCTCCTTTCCTCTTTGGTGAAAGCATTCCTCTTCCAGCAGATAAAGCATAATTAATGCTGTCATCTAACAGAAGTTTAGTTTATCCACTATTTTAGAGACAGAAAAATTAGTACAGGAAAATTTGCACATAGTGGAAGGCTAAAACCCAACAGATCAAAACAAACTAAAACAAAACCCCACCAATAACAACAATAATAATTAAATTAGTTCATTTGAGCTTTGGAACTTAACCTAATTCATGCAAACTTGTGTATATGAAGTTTTGAGCTTGGTCACTACATCTATCTTTTTTACATTACCTAGGAACAAGACGTCTAAATCTGATCTTGGCACCAACTGTTCTATCTGCTCTGCAGTTCTTGGTAAATCAGTATCAGGCATTTCTACCCTATGGAAAAATAAGAAAAAATCTCCTTCAAAAAGCTCCTTCAAATTGCTAAGACTTTTATCAGCAGTCATCCCTTTCATTTGAATCTATGTTTGCACACTTCTGAAAATGATGAGGAATGATTTTGGAATATTTATCATTAAGTGGAATTCATACCAAAGGGTCCATAAGAGGCTTCAGTAATATGAGCCTTGCAATTTTCTATCACTAAAGCCATTACAGCTGACAGAGCCAAATACACTTGCAGACTTTGAGAAATGAAGAGAATATGGGAGTTGCACACAGTGAGACACTGTTAAAGATATATATATATATATATATATATATATGTATATTTATATTTATATCTGTGTAAATGGGCTTTATGTGTACATGTGGAAATAGCTTAATTTATTGAGGAGGGAAAGAAGATCTTTCTCAAAGATAAAGCAGTCATAATGCCTTTCTTTGAAAGGACATTTCTCTTTCATAAGTGCCGAAAGGATCAGGTCAGTGGAAAACTAATTCAGGCAGAGGAGGCTGCATTCATATGTTCACCACTAAGGTGTCTGCACATGGGGAAGGTGTCTAAGCAATCACTGGAGTCAGTGGAGGCAGAGATGTTTATCAGGTCACTGCAAGGTAGCCATCCACATGTTGAATTGATTTATGCTCTAAGTGCCATTGGCTCCCTTGAACTGATCCCCACCAATTTCAGCCTCAGGGGTTCTGTCCTGCTGCCCTAAAGGTGCCCCAAGGGGCCTCCCCAAACTCTGGCTGCTGATCCAGGGAGCAAAGAGCTTCTGTGGTTTCTCTGCCAAACGTGGCCACTCAGGTGGCTTGTGGCATCTGTATATTCCTTAGCCCTGATTGTCTTTAGCCCTAAGAGATTTGTCCTAGTTCTCATACCTGTGCTAAATATCTCCAGCTTCCCATCCTCATCAGAACAAATTGGAAGAGGAGCAGCTTCCAACGGTTTCTATTCCATTTTCCAAGAAAAAAAGTGGGTTTGCTGCAGTATATTCACCTCCTACCATGTGACCATTTTTGCAACTAAGTAAAACATGCAGAGCATATATAGTTTTTTGAAAGGAACAACAGTGAATGCACAAGGGAAAAAATAAGTGGATTTTTTTTTTTTTTTGCATTACATATATTTTGTACATGTATCTTAAATATGGCAACATTTTATGACATTTTAGGACACTGGATGTTTGTAAGCAGCAGATCCTGATGTCTGGCTTGAAGCAGTGCATAAACAATTTCTGTGTGAAATGTTTCCCTTTTTGTGGTGTGAGATGAATGAAAAGTTTCATCTTGTTCTTTTGCTCCTTTCTGTAGGTTTCAGTCACCTGAAAGCATAAAGGGAAGGAAAGGTAGACTTGGGGTCAAGGAACCAATATCTCTTGTTCCTGGCACTGTTCCTGTGTTATGCGCACACAGGGCTCATCTTTTTGTGCAAGTTTCTCTACCTCACACATGGGATTTCAACACTGGCATAAATCTCAGGATGCCCTGGCACTGAACTTTCTGTGCTTTGCCTTCATGCAGCACCTGGAAAACACTGTGCACCACAGCAAATATTATCAACATTCATCATCATGTAATATTGAAGCTGGAAATGTGTGGGTAGCTGACTTTCATTTACATATTGAAAATATGTAAATGGACTCACCCAGTCCAAGTTCTGTGATGGGAAATTTACTGTCCTGATTTGGGACAAATTTGGAAGGGAACTTCCAAAGGGATGATTCCCTAAAAGGCAAAATTCAGGAGCCCATCCCCCTACCTGTTCAGAAGATAACCTCCTTCAAGAAAAGTGGAAAAAAACCTGTTTATTTAGCAAGCCAAGTATTCACAAGCATAAAAAATGAATAATGTTAAACTTAACCCTCTCTCTGTTCTGCAGAGATGACAAATTCAGAAAATCCTTCTGTATTTCAGAGAGAGAGTCCTCTGTGGGTGTTTTTTGGCTCACTCTCAGTCCCTCCAGTGCTGGAATACAGTGTCCTGGACCCCAGTGGGGCACAGGTGTGAGCTCCTGGTGTTTTTCTGGGTTTTCAGTCCAAAGCAGGGCTGAACAGTTGCAGGAAAAGAAAAAGCCACATTCCATGGAATTTCTCTGCCTCAACTAGCTAAAAAACTAACTAAAAGCAAAGGAGAACTCTATCCCACTGTCTGTGCTGCAGACAACACAGTCGGTGAGAGCAAGCTGAAGCTCTTATCTCTGTGGTTTTGAATACAGCCACAAAAAAATTGCACCGCTTTTCCTTCTCTCCCTCTTTGCTCTCAGATCTAGATTTAAAAGCACAGAACTCAATATCCGACATAAGCAGAATAGACAGCTAGGAATACAATTCAGCATCATGAAGTCACCCCAGGACATTTACCCATAAGTCATGCTTATAGTTATCTAAAGTTTTATAGGGCTTATTCCAAGATACCCTAAAAAACTAAGGGCCCTTTTTTTTGACATTCATGCATAACTCATTATTTTCACCCCTTATCACTGCTGATGATTCATTAGCACAAGGAGCAAATGGTGCTAGGCTTAGTACCAAATAATGACTCCAAATTAATACCTGCCACAGGTGCCAGCAGTTTAACTTCAAGCATCTTTTATGATAATTTTATGTTTAGCAGAATAGGTTACTGATGAGAAAGCATTGAGCAGATGTCTAATAATCTGACCTGTTTGCACACGAAAAAGGGTTGTTGCAGATGACTAACACCTGTGCCCACAGCTCACTGTGGCTATTCTTGACAGATACTTCTTTTTTTCTACATTTCTCCCACAAGAATGGTAGAAAAAAAAGTAAGGGATGATGTTCAGTTTGAGTGTCTACTCCTGACCAGCTGTTCATTGTTGGTGTGGCTGCAATCTACCCTGCCAAACAAAACTCTGAAAATCAGAAATTGGCATTGTTTTCTTCAGTCCATGCCACTTCTCTTATGATTGAAAGGTAGCCAATTTTTTCCATAAGGATGGGTGGACTAGAAATAAACAAGAAGGAAACACTTTTGAAATTTAACACCTGTGAAACCAAAGAGGGAAAGAAAAAGGAGTTTCATTTATGATTAACACTGAGAAATATTCTCAAAATGAAATTAACTAGGCAACTTAACTCAATAGACTTCCAGTCATTTAACTGGTTCAGAATATTACTCATATAACCTAACACCCCTAATTAAGGTTCCTAAGTATAGTAAGTTTGGCAAAAAAAAATATAATTGGCCTACCTAAAAAAGTAAACAAAACATAAAGATAAGGTAATTTGCTTTTCCATTCTGTTTGTGTTTCATGCATATATGTAAATAGAAAGTTTTAGAAAGAATACATCTGAAAAAAGGAAGCTTGAAAATATTTGCTGCTATTTTCCAGTCACCCACAGGCTTTTAAATAGTAGTTCCCACTCATATATGACAATAAAATGTGAAGTTTTCAGATCGAAGAGATCTGAAAAGAGATCTTTTTTCAGCCGCAGAAAAAAAAAAAAACTTGAAAGTGTCAGTTCTCAAAACTGACACACCAGCAAGAAAATAAGGAACATTTCAGGATTTTTTCTTCTGTTACTTATGAGTTGTGTTTTGCATCCACAGCAATTTGATGGTTTCTTCTACAGATATAACTGGTCCTCTTTCTTTGACTACCTTTCTCGTAAATATGAATTTCATCCTTCTCACATTAAACATGATCACTATAAACCTCTCCAGCCTGAAACTCTGACCTACTTTCCTGAATCTCGTACAACTTCCCTGTGCTGCACTGAACACATCTGAACTTTTGTCATTTAAGCTGGTGTACTTCCTTGGCACACACAGAGCACTAAATCAGTCCACCTTAAACTCAGGACATTTGCTCTTTTCCATCTGTTGCAGCTTCTCTCTGGCTTTGATAGACACATGTCTGCTCCATTCACTGGAGTTTTGAGCCATGCTACAAGGGGAGTTGCCTCTCCCAGCCCCTAGTTCTGCATCCCTTGCCAGTGTCTTCCCCTAGTGTGACTCAAAAACTCTTTTGGATCTTTCACAGCATCCTTCCCTATCCTGCTTGCTGGCATTATCCTGAAACCTGCAGTTTTCCCTGTGGATGCTGTACAGACGGCAGCAGCCCTGACTGCTCAGGGGTGGGCACCATTGACCCTTGAGGAGAGACCACAGCAATGCTTCCTTCCAGTGCACCCTGTTAACTTGTATTTCTGGAGGTCACAACTTGGATGCTCCCTGGTATCTTGTCCTGGTTGCTGGCACTCTGTTTGCTGCTGCATCTTTCTTGCTAAGTGCTCTAAGGGAGAGCTGGTTTAGGCTGGGATAGAGGTAATTTTCTTTATAGCAGCTCATATGGACCTATATTTGAATTTGTGCTTGAAACAGTGTTGACAACAGGACGTATTTGTTATTGCTGAGCTGTGCTTACAGAGTTCTGTGTACACAGAACACAGACCTGTTCTGCCTCTCACCCTACCTCGCCAATGAACAGGCTGGGGATGCCAAGGCAGGGCAGCTGACCAGCTGACCAGCTGACCAAAGGGATATCCCACACTGTGCAGTATGCTCAGAAATAAAGTTGGGGAAATAGGAAGGAGGGGGAGGATAGTCAGAGTGATGGTGTTTGCTTCACAAGTCACTGTTGTGAGTATGGGAGCCTGGTTTTCCTGGAGATATCTGACCCCCTGCCTGTCCATTGGAAGTGGTGAATTAATTTCTTGTTTTATTTTGCTTGTGTGACTTCTGCTTTACTTATTAAACTGTCTTAATCTCAACCCACAAGGTTTTCCTCCAGTTCTCTCTCCCATCCCACAGCAGGAGAGTGAATGAGTGACTGCACGTGGCTGAGTTGCAAGCTGGGCTGAAACCACAGCGTGGTGTATCTCCTATTTTCTCTACTGTGAAAGGTAAGGACTATTCATTATTACTCCTTCCTGAAACCCACCTGTCCTTCTCTATCCTCCTGCCCAAGAAAATAGTCTTAATTTTCTGAGTTCTTGTTTCCTCTCTGGATTTTGAATAACAATCTTCACCTTCTGGGGCATGAATTCCCTGCGCCAGTTCACCTTAAATCACTGTGGCATTTAAATTCCTGAGTAAATAGCACTGTACCAGCCTAAAAAAGGAGGTTTTGAATTTGAATTAACTTATCTTAGTAAATTACTAGCACAAGGTTCTTGGATGTGACCCAGGTTAAAGAATTTAAGAATGCCCACACACTGGATTTAAATTCATGCCCTAAACCATGTCAGCTTTCTTTATGGTGAGGCCTGAAAGCCTATAGACATGGATTAAGTTACTTGTAATAAGATATTGCTGTAGTTATTGCTATTTAAAAGGTAACGTGCTTCTTTCAGGAGAAATTTTTTGTCCACAAGTAAGAAATAACTATAAAAAATGTGCAACATTATATTTTGGAACTTATTTTATGTAGGCATCTGCATTTCTTCTTGGCTGATGGCCAGCAAAACCATTAACAGCAACTAATGGCACAGAAGGAAATTTTCTTCCAGTACTATTTGCTAATTGCTAGGAAAGAAAACTAAAAATAGACTTTACAAATTTAGGAGCCAGACTGCAAAATCTGAGCACATTCTATTAACTTCTAGCTGCTCTACAGTTTTACACTCTCTGAAGTTCTGGATCACTGATTTCAGCAATGAGAAGATTAGGAATTAAGCAAAGGAGGGAGATTTGACTCCATCTGTGCACTAATTGTCTTAGTATTTTATTATTTTTCTCTAGTCCTAATATAAACCCATAATTAGAAACTGAATGTTTTCCTCCCTACTTCTGATGAGTAATTATACAATGTTCTACAACTTCTACAATATTTGAGGAATTTAGAAGTCAATTTTGAGCATATCTGTCAAACATATACTCGCCAAAATGCATAGCCTCTTCTTTTTTCATGTTGTATGTCTAGTCCCTTCCCATGCCATTCCTGACATCCCATTAATCACCGAGTTTATCTCTGTTCAGTTCCCCCCTGACAATTTGTTGGTTGTCTTCTTAAAGATGAAATGCTGAATTTGCAGCTCACAGTAATTTCTCCATTAAAGCTGTCTCTCATGAGAGACATATCTCTCTTGGAAGATGACACTATCCCTTCTTCACCTTCCTTTCAGTTTTCCACATTCTCTCTGCCCTCAAGGATTGCCAGCAGTTCATATCACCCACCAGCCAGTTTTGGAGATCCTAATCCTCCACAGCTCTCTGGTGCAGAAGCAGGTTTCACACCTCTGTTGCACTACTCCATGCACCTCTGTGGCCTAAGACCACATCATATGGGTACTAATTTTGCCCTCTGTTAAATATCATGTGGCAACCGTGTGGCTCACAGTGCAATTTAAGATCTGAGTTTGTATAACTCTTTCCCTTAATATCATGTTTTAATTTAGATTTATGATATGTCAATATAACTTGCTGTAGGACTGAGATCTGGCTCAAGGCTTTTGTTTAAAAACACTGTGGAGCACTTCCTCCTTTGGTGGAGCTGGGTTTATTTGTTGATTTTCAGGTACAGAACTCTATTTCATTGCTAATTAGGTATCAGTACAGAAGAAAAAATCTACCCTGTTTTAATAATGTACCACAGTTTTCATAAAAGGAAGTAATGTAATTTCTCTGACACAATAAGGAAATACAAACAGATCCCAAGCTACATAAAGCTTTGTATAATTTCAGTACAGATGATTCATTATAACCTGCTAAGCATAAAAGCTGCAAACATGAGAAAATAGGGAAAGGGCCTTGTAGGGTTTTCTTCCTTTGCTTCTCCAGTTTGTTAGTTTAGATTCTACCTGTCCTGAATCAGAAATCCTTTGTAAGAAATGTGAAATACAGAAATAAGTTATTTTATGGACCAGAACATACAAGCAATACCACCAGTATAAAAAAGAGAAACATGCAGGTAGCACTGCTACCTCTAACTCTTGAATCTCTGACTCTTAGAATAGCATTTACAGCCCTTGAGTTGGGCAGCTAAGCAAGATCTGAGTGTAGGAGACAGAAGGAAACTTGACAAAAACATGACTGAACTTGGTGCATTTCTTAACCACAGATTTTACTTTAGTGCAGCTGTAAGGGTGGGTTTATGGACTTTTGGACTCACTTCATCTCTTTGGATAAAATCATTTCAACTACTGTGCCAAGACACAGAAAACAGTGGCAATGCTGCTTCCATTCTGCAGAAAGGAACTTCTTCAGAGAAACTAGGTGTCTGGGACTTACCTAAAATTGCTAAAGACAATACTAGTTGCTTCTCCTGCTGCTAGGGAGAACCACCATTGAGGGTGGAGCACGGGCACACAGAGCCACTTGGAAGGGAGCTCCATAGGAAGATTGGGAGGTCAAGTGCTGTAGCACACATCCCTCTGGTTATTTCTGCATTTTTTAAGGAAAAGCTTCTCTGTACATCATACAGGAAGACACACTACTAAAAGCTGGGAGATAAACACAGGGCCTCTCTTTCCTGCTACAGTGTTAGGCTCCCTCTACCTTTAATCCCAATTTCTTGCTTCCTATCTGCATTGCTGGTCCACCTGTAATGTGAAAAATAGTGCATGCATTTGGGCACACAAGGTGGGAGTGGGGAATGGAGAAGTTAGATACTTTACAAGGAAGCCTCCTGCTTGCTGAATCACAAAAATATTGTGTATGTTCTTGACATTCCGTGCTTACATATAAAATCCTGACAGCACTCCTGCCTGCAAACTCTTCCAGGTTTGAACATACAAGGATACCACCTTTATTCATCCAAAACAGCTGTAGGTGAGTGATAGGAGCCTACATATTGAAATTGATTTAAGTCTCTGGAGTCATGGATTTTCACAGTAGATGACTTTATGCACTTCTACAGAGCCAAAACAAGAGTTACCAAGCAGTTTCCAAGTGCTGGAATGTCCACTGAAAATCCTTTTGACTTAAGATCTTGCTTAGGCATCTTCAGTGACATTTACATGTCCTAAAAAATGCCTTTCTGTTTTTAAATCTTTCCCAGAATGCAGCTGCTCTGAAATTAAAAGCTCTATGCAAGTTGGTAATCAATCTGTGCATTCACACTTCAGGGATGCCTTTATATATTTCTATCCTCTGGATGCAGACCATAGTATGAAACAAAGGCAGTGTCAGCTTCCACCCATAGCATTGCATGCACCCATCTACTGCTGTTTAAATCCATGTCCAAACCCCTACAAATATCATATTCTCCTCTTTCCAGCAGTGTTTTGTTGAAAAGAAATCTTGATATAAGCACATAAGAATTTGAGTCTTCTCTGAGCCACTAAGGACCTGAATACAGCTCTTGAAAGTGATACAAGAACAAGTACACTGGTCCCCAGAGGAAAATCACAGTTTGGTTCATATAAAAGCTTTGTTATTTCTTTTGAAGCAGTGCACCAAGAACCGTAGGGATGCAAAAACTGATTTTCTCTGCTCCTTATATAATGAATGGCCTGGCTGGTGCCATTGTTTCTGTCTCTTCTTCTGACTCATACTCCTCTACTTCTCTGACAGTGAACTGAGCCTTTGGCATTGAAGCTAGATTTTCTGCTCTGGTGAAACGATGACGGCTGACTGAATTTCCTCTTCGACCTGACGGATAGAATGGACCTGCTGGTCTATCCAAGTGTGCCATTGGAATCAGTTCTTGGTGGTGCTTTGCTTCGAGTGGCCATAGTTGGGGCTGGGATCTCGACGTTAATGGGAATGCAGCGTCAGAGCCACTTCTATGCTGATCTAGAGAAAAATAGACAAATGATTCATTTTTTAAAGAAGAGAAAAGAGAAATGCCATGGTATCAGAAAGGAGAGATAAAGGGTATTCAATACAATACCTTGGAACATAAGCATTTTAAATAATTACTGTAGAATAAGGAAGCAGTCAAAAACTAAAAATAGCCCTAATTTTTAATTTTCATCTCAAAGCTGATGTTTAAAAGATTTTATTTACTTTATCTCAGCTCTGAAACCCCAGAAGATAAGCACATTCACCTACCTTTTGGTATCTCACAGACCTGTCCAGTGCCTTCATTGCAAGCATGCAGGGCAAGAGTGAAATGCAAGAGTGTTGCTTTATGTAATTTGAATTTTTTCTCAAATTTCACAAGTGTACCTAGTAACATTATTAAAAAGAATTTTTAAACTCACAGCACAAAAAAAAAAAAAAGTGACAAAGGAGAAAATTCTGGTCCATTAAAAATCAAGTTTGCCAGTGACCTGTGACTAACAAGTGGGAAGAGAACAGTTTCATCTGAAACCAAGGGTGCTTTGATTATTGTGGGTGTGTCAGATCTGCTCCTACCAGCTTACTTTGCCACAAGTACGTTGTAAAAATTTGCCTGCAATGGGCCAATGACTAATATTCTTATCCTGCTAAGTTTTTAGAATATACTTTGCACTTTTCTTAAAGCCTCTTGTTGTCTAACTACAGAGTAGCAAAGTAGTTAATGTAGGAAACAAATCCTAACAATCTAAGATAGGAGGTTCTGGAATATAAGCACAAAGGTCTGCCACCAGTAAAATTAGTCCAAATCCTGCTACAATTGAAGTACACATGTATTGACTATGGTGGCAGTGTCAAAATTTAACAAATTATTGCAGATCCATAACTATTAAATTATTTTAAGCTAATGTTTATTTCCCAGTTGGCACAGTAAAGCACTGCTGCTCATAAGCCTCATGGGCATACTACACCCTAAGCAGGATAGGATTTCTCAAATTTCCAGGGCTTCTACCTAGCCCTTTGGGAGCGTCACAACTACAAAGTATGAATGATGCATATCACCAAAGAAATAGTTCATAAAATAAGAGACTGGTTAGGGTTGGAAGGACATTTAAGATCCCTTGGTTCCAGCCCCCATGCCATGAACAGGGAACCTTCCATCCTTCAGACCAAGTTGCTCAGCCCATCCACTTGCTCATGAACACCTTCAGGAATGAGGAGTCCATAACTTGTCTGGGCAACAACAACCCCTATGGACAGAGGGCTGAAATTCATTTATATGAGTGGCAGAAAGAGCTGATAGGTGACTTTAGGACTTTTCGTGGTCGTTTCTGACGATTTAGTTACTAAACTTTCTGCACATGCTATGTATAAGACCTAAGCAAAGCTTGCTGGAAGATATTTTTTCCAGAAGGTCTTCCAGGCATAGACAGAAGAGATGACATTTATCTCTGAAAATGCATACATGCTTATGTGAGGTTGTCACTCTAATTCCCTACATACTGAGTACTTAGTTTCCAAGCGCAATTCATCTCATCCCAACAGTTTATGAGAGGACTTTAGGGTGGCTTTTTCCTGCTGAAGACACTTAAAGTGGGTTAGTGATACACAATGGCCCTAAGGTGAGGCCAGAGGCTGGACCAAAAGGTCTACTTATTGAGATAGATCACAAGGCAGGACTTAAATTCAGGCCTATTTAATAATAAAAAATTATTTGCATTCACTGCCTCAGGATTTAGCTCTCTCCCCACTAAAATAATACACCTCCTCCTATAGCAGCATTTAGTGCCTTGAAAGTGTCTGCAGTGATTTTAGGTCTGAGACTGCTGTGTGGAATACTTTAACTCTTTTAGAAAGACACATATCTCCTGTGATGATGTCCTGATAAACTGGACAAAAAAAATCCCCTTAAGTAACATTTATTTTTCCCTCTGAGTAGATCCTATGGGTTTCCATTTTGCTGTCATCATGTGTGGATGCCCATACAGCACGTTGAATGGAATGTTTAGGGCAGGAATCAAAGACAGTGAAAGGAAGAGATTTGGGAAGTCCAGGGAGAAACAAGTGTAGAAAAATAAAGGAAAAAGAGGATAAAAAAGGATAAAAAAGGCCAGTCAATACATATGTCCAGTAATGCCTTGCACTTGATCAACACAGTCTCATTTTTTTGTTTAACTACACTTCTGTGACTACTGACTGTGTTCCTCTATCAGCAGCTCCCATACTGTGTGCTTGTGTGTGTGGAGGCCTGAGTGCCAGCAGCTGGAGGGACTGGGGTGCATCAGTCAGTGCAAAATTGCTGGCAATCATCAAGCCAGAGTAGCCATTAGGTAGGGTAAGAGGCTTGGGAACTGCCTACTGGAGCAGCCATGAGTCTGGAACAACAACTGAGAAGGGCAGAAGGTCTGTAAGTTGAGTGCTGGAGGGAGCAGGAGGTCCAGAGCAGTGACTGAAGAGACCATGGGATCTGTGGCTGGCTACCAGTAAGGCCATAATGTGGGCTGGGTACCAAAGAGACAGGTTTGCATGTGTGTGTCCCTATGTGTGAGGCAGGAGGAGACTGGGGGATCCAGGAAGTTGCTCTAGGGAAGACTGGCTGCCCAAGACCAGCTGCTGGAGAGTCCTACAATACATGAGGTGGAGTATAAGATCATGTCTCTGTGTGCATGTGTGTAGGTCTGTGCACCAGCAGCTACTAGGGGCTGTGTCCCCAGGGAGTTACACACCCAAGAGCCACCAAATGTGCAGATGGAAGCTTCAGGCCCAGCTACTGAGCAGAGCATGTATCTCAGGCCAGCTACTGAAGATTCAGATAGCATGTATGTATTTATAATTTTTCACTAACAGTCTATCAGCTTCATCAGCCAGAAGAGGACAAGGATGAGGCCATTGGTGCTGTTTGCATTTGTGTGAGCCACGTGCCATGTCTGGGCTGCTCTCTCTGTCTGGCTGTGTGCACAAGCACTGAATTTTGGTGTGGGGGTGCCTGTTGGGAATACCTCCTCAGTGTTGGTACCTGCAGGACCTGGGGGCATGAAGCTCCACCAGTCTCACCTGGACTGGGCTACAGGTTCAACGCATCATAATAATTTTGCATCCAGCTGTGTCTGTGGGGCTTCAGGGAACAGATTAATTTGTGTTCCTGATCTTTGCCAGGTGGAACTGTGGGGATCACAGGAGTATTTGTTCAAGAGGGGAAAAGAGAAAAGCAGGAGGTGCTGGAACAAAACAGAAACTGCTGCAGTAATGATCATATAAACAACATAGATAAAACAGAAAGGAGAGAAGGGTGTAGTTCATTTAAAGAGGCCGTGGACTTCCATGGGAGTGTGCATGTAGTACTGTTAAATCCACCAAACAACAGGCCAAGTTTCTTTTGCTACTGGTGTGGGATACAGAGTAAAGTGCTTCCATTACCTGTAAAAGTAACATGCCTGGCTTTTCTTCTAGTGGGCTGGCGTGGACCCTGAGGCAAGGAGAGGTAGCGTACTTCCCTGGTGTTAACCTGTGTAGGAGACAGAAGTGTGTCCAGTGCCTGTGATTGCCTCCACTTGGCACTTACTTGGTGAAACAGTAAAGAGGTATGGCAATATGCTGCACCTTCACAGCCAAATTTTCAGTAGGAAGAATGGGATCAATGGATCTTGGTTTGGATGGTTGAACCCAACATCAGCTCCAGTAAGAATGTCTGTCTGATATAACAGCGAAAGGGTTTTTTACCATCACCAGAAAAAAACATGTTATTCTAAGATTCATCTTTCTTGTTTCAGGTGAAAATTTGAATACAACTGATCCATCCAACAAGAACTTATTTATCTTCCTTAACCATGATTATCTCAGCTATAAATGTCTGTGCTGTTCAATACTTACCTTTGGTCAGACAAACCTCTTGCTGACTGAGAGCCCAAATCATCAATGTGCCAGAGGCTTTGCATCAGGCCTTTTTTGATTATACTATACTTTGCATATGCAAAATCAATGCAAGTTACATTATCTTACTACATACAGCCAGAGTAGCTGATTTCTGACCAATGTATAGGGATTGGACATGAAAACTTTGCAGCTCACATGCTAAGAGAAGCTCCTTCTTCTTAGGTGCTGCATGAGCACGCTGGGAAAATAGCCATTTTAGTTACAGCAAAGAGCACATTAAAACTGGTGTCATTCCATATTTACAGAGAAGCAGAGGCATTTTTACATAAATAGTAGATGGATAACAGGATAACAGGTACCGGTCTACCCCAAGGCAAGCTGTTTCCCTTCCTGTAACTTTGCCTCAGGCTGTGTTCCCGACGGATGAGGATTTCTTGTGCTTGTTTCTCACTTGTGTTAGTAGGAAGATTGTGCCGGTTGTATGCCGGTGCCTGAAACAGAAAATGCAGCCAGCTCATTTTCGTTGCATTTGCAGTGTTAATCAGTCTGATCAGTCACAGCACCAAGGGGACATCTGCCTCAGCTTGGTCACCAACCCAACACAGATCTCTTTGGTATCACATGGCAAGATGCAAACATGCACAAATCTCACTGCTGCAGAGCAAGATGGGAGGAAGCATGAACACAGCTGTAAGTCTCAGACCTCAAGGGCTGCATTTTGATGCCATTTTTGAGAGACTCTTGCCTGCTCAAAGTGCAGCTATATAAAATATACCTAGATAAGAAGGCTGTTATCATCTCTGAGCTTGTCCTGTCTTTGTCATCTCTTTTCTCATCAACTGTAGTTGGGAGCTACAGATATGAGGCAGGTCCCAAGAAAGAGATAACTGGTTAGCTCTGCTCTGGGCTTTGGTACTAATATAACTGAGCCTGGAGCAAGCTTCAGATACACTCAGGAACAAAGAATATATCTCCAGAATGAGATGCACAGCTGAGTTTCCTTTCCTTGGACAAACTACAGATTAATATTATCCTAAAATTGAGCATTATTTAAGACAAGCTTTTATCACATACATCTAGTAAAATGAAAGAAATACTAATCTTCCCTAAAGAGAAAAAAATCACTGAAGTTTATAAGCCCTCTTAAAAAATAGAATCTGATCTCAGTTTCATTCAACTTGTAAAGTTGGTCTGGTGAGCAAGAGCTTTTCCAAGCTGAAAAGAAGTATTAGAAGTGGCATTATTTTCCTTCCAATCTTTCATTTCCAGAAGCTCACCATTCTCAATTCTACATAGGAAATGACTGGCACAAATAGTCATTACTGTAATTTATTTTGAAGAGAGAGAGTTCATTTCAGTAAGCTAAGAGATAACTATATATGCAAATTGTTGCTGGTAAGATAAGAGATTAATATCTTATTAGCCATGGCAAATCAAACAACGTCAGGAATGAATAACATACTAACAATGCCACATTTAAATGAGCAGGCCCTAGCATTTTCTAGCACACGTGTGTTACATGAGTTAGCCTTGTTTATCGGCATAATTTCAAGGTTACTGTAATGTATCTTCTACCACCCATTGCTGTGGGCGAGCTCTCAATTGTCTATTCAGTGCCCGAGACCGGATTAAGCAGCTGCCATACCCTGGGCTGTATCAGGGTCACGACGAAATTTCTGCAAAACAAATCCCCGCGGAGCTATTACCACACCTAAATGAGCTATTAAAACACCTAAATGAACGTGAATTTTTTTTTTTTTTTTTTTTTTTTTTTTCCTCCCGCGGCGCGGGTAAATGCCGCTCCCGCGCAGGGCTTCGCGGTGTTCGCGGGGCCGCCCCCGCAGCGCAGTTTCGCCGCCGCCGGAGCCGTGCCAGCCGGGCTGCGCTCCCGGGAGCCTCGCAGGGCGGCTTCCCATCCACACTGCCGTGCGGCGAGGGAAGCCTGACCTCTACAGCTCAGTCACAGATTTTCCTGGCTTTTCGCGCAGCCGTCAGAGTGAAAAGCTGATGGGTTAAAAAAACAAAAAAAAAAAAAAAAAAAAAACCAAAAGAAAAAAAACCCACCAAAAAAAAAAACCCCAAAAAACACAAAACCCAAAACACCCACAGCTTTCCTTTTTTCCACCCCGATCAGTGCCCAGGCCCGGGGTTCTTCCCTCCTTGCCCTCCCCGGCCGGCTGCGGGCTCCCAGCAGGAGCCCCGGGGAGGGCAAACAAGGGCTGCGGGTCTGCAAACACAGCGCGACAGCGGCGGCTCACACACCCTTTGTCGCACTTGGTACAGGTTGTGTGCCAGGACATCTCTCATGGACTCCACCTCTGCCGGGGACAGCCTGTGTGCACGCTGGTTCCTGCCACTCCTGCAAATAAAAGGGAAAATTAAATATGATATTAATGAGCTGATTAAATACTAATCCCATGAAATAATGCATGGCCTATTTTCAGGCTATGTAGAGCCTTTCAGTGACCAGCAACACCTGGAAATCATCCAAAGATGAATTTTAAAAAGGTCAAATTTTGCTCTTTTGTTGGTTTTATCCTTATAGTGGATAGTCAAATTGGGCCCTAAGCCCTCACACAGCTGGCAGCAGAAACTCTTCTTTCTTGAACCTCGATAAGGAAGCTTCTATTTAAGGATTAGGTTAGGCCATAACCAGCTCAGGAAAGCACTGCAAGTTTCCTCCTCTGTCTGAATAAAGACCTCAGCATGGTCTAGCAGTCTGGGCCTTGTCATCTTATTGGTTTTTAGTCCTTTGAGAAAATGAAGAAAATCCTTAAGAACAAAAGAGTATGTCAATTATGAAGTCTGAGAGACCTGCCCTGTGGTGAGGAGAACATATAGAGTTTCTTTGCTCCTGAAACTGTTTCTTCATTTGAAATTAAAGAACCACATAAAAGATAGTCATCTTTGTGTCTTTAAAAAACAGTCACTTGTACCTGCCTGGCTTTTTCACTAGCAAAACAGTGAAGGAGGACTGCTGTGAAATGTTATCAGGTTTCACTAAATCAGTCAATCCCTGTGAGAATTAGTGTTCAGCTGAATTCCCAGGAAAAGAAAGGGAAATAGATAGTGATCATCCAGGATGAATCAGTCTGAGTTAGTCTTGTTGTTTCTGATTTTATCCTGCCTCCATTTTGCTTCCTTGCCTCTTAAAAAAAAAAAAAAAAAAAAAAAAAAAAAGTTATTGTAGGCGCTATTTTTCAGCTAAGTGATGTCCTTAAAATGTTGTCTGTAAATTGTGTAATTAAAAAATCAATGATGATCAATGCACAGTATTGCCAAAGTTTTGTGTGCATCTACCTCACACTTCCTCTAAAATAAATTTTAAAAATTAAATGGCAAAGGAAGATTGATCCAAGCTAAACTGTGATTATGATGTAAACATAGGGAAAAGGTTGGAATTTGCAATTACATCTAGTTTAACAATATCACTATTGTTTTGTCTTATAATCTACCATTAATATCCTGAAAACTTGTAGGACCAACATGAACTGCCTGGATTCTATATCTCTTCTATTCTGCATTTACCATCAAGCAGACAGTGATCCCTGGTGCCCTGGCCCCTGTCCAAAGCCCCTGGAATATAAGAATTGATTCCTGATCTATTTCAAGGTTTTGGAATGTGTTTTCATTCTACCATCAGACTAAAACAGAGATCTGACTTTTTTTTTTTTCTGTGAAATATAAACAAAGAGAGAAATTAACAGCAGGTTAAGGTGTAAGGACTGGGATAAGCAACAGGTTAAGGACCTCACTGAAGCATGAGCGACCCTTGAGTCTGCCACTGAGCTGCTGGCAAGTCAGAGTGAGTGACAGAAAAGGACTGCCTTTCTGGATTTGACCAGAATCTTATCTGATAAATCCTTCCCAACAAATTTTAATTGACATTCATCAATTCTCAACAACTGCAATAACAACAAGGTTAGTTATTTATCATTAGGGGGAAAAAAGACCTTCACCATCACCCAATTTCAGGCTGAGTGGGTGGGTGCATTGGTAGACTGGTTCCTTTTTCACTTGCTGTCAGTTCTCAGAGACATACTGAGAGGATCTGGGGATGCTATCAGTTTTCCAGGCTTGGGTGCACTGCACCTTTTCTCCCTACTGGGTGTAGTATGTCTCAGACTGGGGAGCAGCCACATGTATGCTGCCCTCCACAGCAGGGAAACCAAACTCCTTGCTCTCAGCAGCTCCTCTCTTTGGACAACAGGGACACCAATAGTTACACTTGGGGAAATGTGCACAAGCACAAGCCCTGGGGACTGTCAACAAGGATTGGTCTCTAAAATACAGGCTTGGCTCATTTGTGTAATGCAAATGGAACTGGAAGAGCTGCTGGAGGTGGCTTTGACATCACAGGGAACAACTGCCTCCCTGCTTTGTGCTTCACTGAATGTGTCCACAGGGTCTTTATACCTTACAGTTGGGAATAAATACAGGAAAGCATCTAAACATGGAAAAGCTTGGCTCACTGGGGAGATTATCAGATTATCTCTTTACTTTTCCAGATGCATAACTGACTTTCTCCACATGCCAGCACAAAAGTAGCCAGTTCTAAGTCATTTCATACCTTGTTATTTTGCTCTTAAAGTGAGTTAAATAAAATAAATAAAATTCTTTGAGTCTCAGTTCAGCAAGAGAAAAAATAGAAGGAAGATAATCTATATTGTTCTGGAGTACAAATAAAAAAAATCATTCTTTTCATGGGATTAGAAATGAACCTACCCAACTGATAACAGTGCATGTATATGGTAATAAGGAACAGATTGCTTTTACATTTTGCAGTACATTAAGAAAGAGCTTTCAAAAAATCTCAAACTTGTTCAGTATATTACCAAACCCATAAAGTAATTCTTACTGAAACAATTTCTTTTTTCTTATTGAATCTTCCAACATGTTACAACAAAAAACAGCACAGGATATATATTTGTAAAGAAAAAAACTG
Organism: Cettia cetti; assembly: GCA_013401135.1. Lineage (NCBI taxonomy): Eukaryota > Metazoa > Chordata > Aves > Passeriformes > Sylviidae > Cettia > Cettia cetti. The sequence goes on from VZUI01003626.1 coordinate 31,846, forward strand.
TATTATAATATGGCATGAAAACTGTCTCTCTGTAATGACTGCCATGACATTATTTCTTTCTTCCTTAGATATGGAGAGAGTTGATACTTGATACATTGATACTCAATACATTGATACTTGCACAATCTGTGTAATATTTTTTTAATATTATATCTAAAATTTTGAATTTTGTAAACTCTTCATTAATTTTCATTTGTTCTGTGAAGAAATAACTTTATTTGGCACAATTTTCTCATAACTGTACCACCACAAATGATAACACAACAGTTGGTTCTGATCTGTACTCTATTGATATATTCTAAGATTTACCAAAGTCAATATTGCAGCAATATGAAGCCAGCATACCATAAGTAAGCTCAGTATCTAACCATCTTTCTCTCTAATGGTCATATTTCCTACAAAAAACAGCCATAAACCCACAGTTTTGATAATATCTCCTATACTCCACTTTTGCCAATTCCATTCTTATTTATAAGGCTTATATTCTCCAAAATATCATAAACAAATGCTCTGCTTTAATTCGAATGTGGGTTCTTTGTTGCACATTCCATGGGCAAATTTTTTCACTCCTCACTGGGAATATTTACTGTAAATTGGACATCCACGGCACCTGCAGGAATCACACCAGAATTAATGTAATTCTCTAATTCACAGCATTGGATATCTGCTTTATTTCTTATAAAGTAAATCTCCTTGTGTGCACAAAGGCTGCAAAACTGATCAAAAGTGTGAGAGTTTTCTCAGTACTCTGGCACTGCTAATAATGATTTACATGCCATACACTGAAATTTTATTTCAATTCTCCTCTTGTTCATGGCCAGAGTCTTGTATCTTCACTGAAGACCAGGACTTTAGGTACACATTGACTCACTGACAGCAATCAGACAATTTATATATACATTTAGAAACCTTTTACACAGGTTCAATTTAATTGCTATGGGGAAAGACAGCAAGAACTGCTGTATTGGCTCAGACCAAAGAACCACCAGCTAGCTCAATGTCCTGTCTCCTGCAGTGCTCAACAGCAGACACCTATCAATGAACAGAGGTGGGAAAATGGGTATTTTCCTAGAACACTGTCACAGCCTGCAAGATCAGAATGGTTTTGAGCCACAGGCTGTTTTTCTGAACTTGACACTTCATTTTTAAAAAGACTTTCTCATCAGAGGATGATGCACAGTAAAATTCAATTATAGCCACAGTAGAGACGGCAAAAATTAGTCCATCATATCAGCTGTTTATTAAAGAATATTTTTCAATCTAAATTCTCAGCTCAGGAAAAAAATTCTAAATGATCCTGGAGTAATTTGTCTTATTTTCTCATTCCCTGAGGAAAAGAAGAGGGATGTGCTTTGATTGCCATGGATTGTCTGACAACCTTGCACATTTTCTCTTGGCTCAGAATGGTTAAGGGGTTACAGCAGACAGAAAGGAGCCTGACATACACACAGTCTTTTTTATTATCCATTCAGTGAAGAATAATTTAGAGAGAAAAGGGCTAGGTCTTACACTGCATGCTGACATCAATACAAGAAAGCAGATTGATCTCGACATGATTAAGCCAAAGTTTCAAGAAAGATTTTAATTTAATATCCAGTTGATATTTAGATTTTCTGTTATTGGTAGAGATCATCACTCAAAAAAGGTAATATGCTGGACCCTACCAGAGACTGCTGAGAAATGGAGAGTGGTTTAAGGTTGCAACAGGAAAGAGAAGGCAATAGCAGCAACAGTGGTCAGCAAGAACCTGAGAAAGAAATTATGGAGGCAAGTGCCTGCAGCAATACCCGTGCTCTGGACAGAGTGTTGCAAGGCAAGGATAAATACATGCATATCAATTATAGTATGCAGGACAGAAGATTTGTGCAGCTTTTCTTCTAGAGGATAGTTCCCTCAGTTGCCTCTGGAGATCCCACCAGTTTTGTCCCCTGGTCTGTCTGATGCCAAGTTGCATTACTGTTTGATAGAATCATAGAATGGCTTGCATCTGATTCCAAACCCCCCACTAAGAGCAAGGGACATCCTCAGCTCTCTCAGGTTGCTCAGAGCCCCATCATGCCCCACCCTGAATGTTTCCTGGGATGAGGCAGCTGCCACCTCCCAGAGCAACCTGTTTCACCACCCTCGCCATAAAAAAAATTCTTGTACCTAGTCTGAATCTACCTTCTCCTAGTCCTAGTGCTACAAGCCTACTAAAATGTCTGTAAGTCTGTCTACTAAAATGCTCTTGTAGGTCCTGTAAGTACTGAAAAGTTGCAAACAAGTGTTCCCACAGCCTTCTCTATCTCCTAGGAGAGGTGCTTCAGCCTTCTGATCATCTTTCTGGCACTCCTCTGGACCTGTTCTAACAGGTCCATGTCTCCTTGTACTGAGGGCTGGACACAACACTGTAGGGTCTCCAAAGGGCAGAGTAGCAGGGGAGAATCCCCTCCCTCTACCTGCTGGCCATACTACTTTTGATGCAGGATAAGTTTGTCTTTTGGGCTGCAAGTACACATTGACAGTTCATGTCCAGCATTTCTACCACCAGTATCCTCTAGCCTTTCTTGGCAGGCTGCTCTCAGTGTTTAATCGGACAAATTTGGGGTTTTTTGGCAATACCAAAATAGGGCAGGGTGGTTTGAAGGATTGTAAACTGGAGCAGCAAAAATTGCAAATGCTGCAAAGAAATCTGCTCTCAGAAAAAATTCATGATTGGGATAATGGAGTCAGGACCTTCATGCTAAGACACCCTGCAGGTCTCTCAGCACCTGGCAGGGATTAAGGAAACCCTCTGGCCAGGTAAGTGAGAAGTACATTTGTCTTGAGTCACTACTGTGATTTAAAGCAACCAGAGTGGCTTCTGTACCTGACTCATGATTCCTTCAGGGCTGCCCATCATGGAAAAGAAACAGAGGAAATGTCCAGGATTTTAATTTTCACTCTCTGAGCAAAGTGCAAATATGATGAACCCCAAATTGCACCTTCTCTTTTCATAACTGTCTTCTTTATTCTTGCAGTTCAATTAAGTAATAGAATGCCTTGGGTATTTCCTCATTTTTGTCCCTGTCCACATGTCCCTATTCTGCAAGGGGTCAGGAGGTTGGTACTCACTGTAAAGAAGTAGTGGATGTTTTTGAAATTTTCAAGCCACTCTCAGCCATCTCAATGGCCAATTTTATTTCCATCTTTTTGTACAATGACACAAGGCTGGATTTGGGCTGGTGTTCCCGAATTAAAATTTTCTTCAAATACTTATTGTCAAACTTCTTAAATCTGCAAAAGAGATACCAAAATCAAAGTGTAGAAAAGGAAATATGTTTTCATTTCTGTAGTACAAGCTGATCTTCATTCAAATGAATATCTACAATTCAGTGGTGGAAACTGAATACAAATTAGAGGCACCTGTGGACTCCTGAAGGCCTGGTGAGCAGAGACCTTTAGGGGGATATTTGGCATAGTATACCGGTCCACAGAGATTGCAGAGCCAGCTAAACAAAAGAAAGAAACAAGCTGCAATCAGAGCAAAAAAAGAGGGCTGTGTGTATGTTTGCATATTACACTGCCACATTTGTCAGAAAAGAATACGGCCAGTCTCCATGCTTTTGTACAAATTTTGCATTATAGTAGGGCATAACAGCAGCAGCTGCTCTTACTGTAATCCTGGCCTATTCAGCCAGCCACCAATGAGGCTCTAAGTGGCCCAGCAGTTACAGTAGTTAGGGCCCATTACATTGCTGATAATTTTGAATCCTGACAATTAGAGCAGAGAAAATACATTTCTTTGTATTCTGAATAACAGAGAAATTGAAAGGACCCCAAAATACTATGTGCTTGCATGCAGCAGATTGTAAAATATTGCTAATGTGTGGCATAATTTGAATGTGAATGTGTGTGCGTGTGCCTTGGAACAGGTACATGCTTTCAGGCAGACATTTAGCAGAACAACAGCAGATCTTCAGCAGAGCAACAGTTCTGTTTCTTTCAAAGGAACAGTTTACCACAGCAAGGTAAGGTCCTCCACGATGTTGGGAAAAGCACTATAGGATTTGTATCTTTTTTTCCTTAGCAAAGGGTACTTTTTATTCATCGCAGAGGTAGGTACACAAACGTTTGCACAGGCATTAGAGCTCTTTATGTTTTCCTGTGTAACAGAAAGCCTCTTGGATTGTCATTGCTTAGGGAATTAATTCTGATATGCAACTTTAAAGTTGCATACAAAAGTTTAGGGAATACTTTTTAATACAATCTTCTTACATTAAATGTTTTCAGACATGGTGGTTTTCTGAATCTGTCCATGAAGCAAAATACTACATTTATGGCTAGTTTGGGCAAAATTCTCTTTTCAGAGCTATCAGGTAGGTGTGAGACAAAGGGATAGCATTTACACACAGATATGGGTAAACACAGCTATTTCATTGGATTTACTGCTTCAACAGAGATTTGCTCAGTCTACTGACTGCACCAGTGGTGTGGTCCCAGAAGATGGATGTCCTAAAGCTATCTCTGTGTCAAAGCCAAGAAGACATATGAGTTTCTGGATATGCCCTAGTACATTATATCATTACTCCCCATTGGGACAAGAATTGGATGCAAATTAGTCACCCTCTTCCCACTCTTAATCCCTGGTTTCCAGAGGGAGGAACCCAGTCACGAAAGGACTTGCCACAAGTCCCAGCAGACACCCTTTGCTGGATTACTGGAGTCCAACACTGAAAGGTCAGGCAGGATTCCAGCACAGAAGCCTAGGCATAACTAGGGATAACTTTCAACCCACAGCATCATCATAACATGTTTGGGGGCAAGAAAAATCAGTCTTTTCCATACTTCCCTTCACATGCTGTGGTAGTGGCCAACATGTCCACAGCACTCCCTTAGGGAACATGTAACAGGGACAGCAGATCCATCTCTTCTGGGCAGTGCTTGAAAGAGACACAAAACTTCACAAAACCGCCTCATCCTGCTTATGGAAGTGACAATGCAGACCCTGCATTTCTGACTAAAGGCTAGCTTGAGAGCATCCATTTATGCTACTGGATACTTAAATTCAAACATTCCCTTCAGCACTCCTGTTTTAGATATTACTGAATGCAAAGACCCACAAGGACAGGTGAGTAGTTATTACTGAGTCTCTACTCACCAGCAAGGGATTCTATTTGCTGTGGGGGCTCACAGCAAAATCAGCACTGATACCATGTTTAGCTTAGGTTCTAAACCCAGAGTTAAAGAAGCATTGCCTGGGGTCTTGGGTTTATACCAAGGCTATGCACAGGCTGATGTCTGCAGCATTAGTTCCCAGGCTATGTTTTCCTTTATGAAGGCTTATTTTCTGCTTCTGCAGATCCAGTTCAGCAGGCAATGTATGAGCATTGCATTCTCAAGAGTTAATGGTTACTCAGGAGTTCAGTTTCTAAAAGGAGATATGGCACATGACCCAGCATTCTAATTTCCTATTCCTATTCTATTTACCTATTATATTTTACATGCTAGATAGGTTATTTTATTATATTAGACAGCAATAAGAGATACTTACTTATCTCTCAGCTGATAATGGCTCCAATGTCCACATATGTCTTCAATACCAGCCTTCAAGTGATCCATCAACTACAGAAATAAACACGGAAAATTTTAAGTAGCCATTATGAAAAAAGAAGTGTAATCTCAAATACATGCTTGTTAACAGGATTTTGAGATTTATGGTTTTTTTATTTGTACATGTAAGTTAATTCTGAAAGCACCTACGTTTCTCTAAAAATCAAGGCAAAGATGCTTTGACACTGTGACAGCTTGGCTGCAGTGGCAGTGTTTTAATGGAGGCAAAAAAATTTTCTGGTCCTTTTTGTTTACTGAACCCAAAATATAAATACTTGGTTCTGTCAAGCAAGTTTCCCCTCCTCATGTGTGACCTTTCTGGGAGAGGCACAGGACCATATACCAACACCTTCACCTTGGCTGGTAAGTTCTCTAAGGTTCTGCAGAATGGCATGAGACTGGTCACTGCTAACTACTATGACTTTCAGTAATTTCTTGTGTGTTTCTAGCATTATAGAGAAAGAAAAAGGCCAATCCTTACGATATATTGTCATAAGGAGTGCTTTTAAATCCAAGTTCACTTCAAGGTTAAGTGTAGAGGTTCAAATAAGAATTAAATTTACTTTAAAATCAAAATCAGTTGTGATGCCCTAATTCTGCAGTCTCTTCATGTGCATCATTTCAAGGCACAGTGTTTCTGTTAATATCAAACATATTCCCTATTGTGAAATGAAAGAATGTATATACATTTTCTAGAGCAGTAAGTCAACAGTATTTTATTTAATAGTAATTTGAGAATGGAAGTAAATGTTTGAGAGGAGAAAAGATCATTATTCAGAATAACTTGAAATTAAGTTTGCAGTCCAATGGTCCAACTCAGTTCAATAAATCTGGATTAAAGACTTATAAGGTTTCAGTGTGTCTAGAACCATTCAAAAGACAGCAATAAATGTATCTGTCTAAGCTAGAAAGGATGGTGAATTAATTTTGTAAACATTTCATTTCTGTTTCTGTCCTCCTGTGGTCACAGTGCCAAAAAATAAGGGACCTACTACACCATGACACTTATGGAATGATAGTAAAATATTATAAGAAATATGAATTCAAGTGAGATGCAATATTTTAGAAAATCATGCTTAGGGTTACCTCCATATATTCTTAAAAACACTGAGCGTCCAAATCCACTGAATGCCAGGTTTCCAAGAGCCTCCCTCTTTTCAGCTCTTTTAGAATACCTGTTTTTTTCTTTTTGGGATACCAGTTACTGATATCAAAAACTTACTCTCACATGAATTTCTTCATTGATAGATTCCTTTTTGTTTGTCTTTTTAACATCCAGATATCTGACCAATGGTCCAATTGTGATTCCCTGCATTTGGAATAATGAGTTGAATTGTTAATTATCTTTTAGGCTAAAATGGAAAGAAAGCAAAAGGCAATAATTTTACTCAGTTAGGAAAGCTGTGTCTTAGCACAGAAATGAACCATTATTTGTATGGAGAGCTACAGAAGAGAATTAAAAATTAAAAAAAAAAAAATAACAGGGTTTTTCTAGGTGAGATTTTATTTTTTGGCATATTCTAATTCATTGGCAATCGTCTTCAAAAGAGGACTCATTTGAAAGAAAATACTATCTTTGTGAGGTCTCGAAATCTTGAAACCATTTACTTCAATATTTTCAGAATTAAACATTCCAGGGGTTTTTCACTTAGAAACAAATTTCGGTTTCTTCCTTTTCTTTATTGCACTGATACAGAAAACCATTTTAAAAGGGGAAATAGAAACAAATTGGGTTTTTTTAAAATTTCCTGGTGGAACCTAAGTGCCTTATTTAGCACAGTGCCCCACTAGTACCATACAGGATCTGACACTTTGGTGCTGGAAAATACAAAATATGGGATGCAAGCTCTCTAGAAGTTTCAGTTCTTCCAGGCAGAGCAATAAGCCAGGTGGAATAACCCAAATATCTAAAGTAGACACATGTACTTACAAATGTGACTTACTTGCTTAATTTTTTTTTAATATTCTTTCACAAAGGATTTTAAAATATTCGTATTTGGTCTTGAAGACAGAGAGAGATAAAAGTATAAAATTCAAAATCTGTCACAGAACAGACATAGTGTTTTCTGATCAGTTTTAGATACATCACTAATGAAGAATGGATCAGTGCTGAAATGCAAAGTTAAAATACTTCTTAAATTGGAAGCACCAGGAAATGCATGTGGAATGAACATAAGCTATTTTGGACACCAAGTGCCCTTTTCCCTGAATATTTTAGAAGATGCATGTTTTCAGTACAGAATTTTTGTATTACCTAAAAGCCTTAAAAAGGCTAATTACACACTGCAGTGCTAAATCTGTCCCTAAAATGTAATAACTTGTCCTAGCCTAAGAGTGAATTCAATGCCATTTTCACTATGAAGCTTTCAGGTACCTCTATCACATGAAAGTTTTCCATTAAGAAATATACGTACTTGGATGAACACAGTGAAATATATAACCACAAGAGTTGCAGTGATAAATAGGTTTTTTCTGGGGAAAAGATTCACTGGAAGCAAGAAGGCAAGAGAAAAGCTGCTGGCTCCTCGGAGGCCACTGTAAGAAATAATGAGTTGGTCTTTGAAGGTGAAGGGATACGTTCGGAACTTGTTACTGATGTAGAAGAGAGCAAATACACCTAGGAAGGGAAAAAAACACAGCTATTATTAATCAAGGATAAAAAGAAAATATTAAATATTAAAAGCAAAACAATGTCTTGGCAAGGCAAGTGTTGACAGCCCACTTTTTTTTCAGTTTTGGCTTCTTGTAGCTTCTCTTGGACCAGCTGCTAAACTTTGCTTGTGTGAAATATCTCCTATAAAATACTGTGGTTCTTAATGGCTTCAGAACTTTAATTCATTAACACAGTTTAGAAGAGAGATTCAGGGAAAATATTTACTTCCTATATTTATGTCACATAGTTTTCTCCAAAATGTTCTGGAGAAAAGAAAAACAGCTGGATGAGGTTTCCCTGTGCCTTCTCTTGCAATGTTTCCTGCTTTCCACACAGTATCTGCCTAAAGTGTTCGAACAGTGCTTTACCAACAAGTCCTATGGACAGGTTCACTGAAAGACAAAGAGAAATAGCATTTTAATTTTTAATCCTTGTGCTTATTGTGTCTCCAATTCTCTGTTTATTTCTCAAATTACTTTTACTTTTAATAAAATTAAAAATTAATAAGACAATTTGTGACTTTCTAAGAACTGCAACTTGTCTTTACAGAGTACTTTTAGCAATTTGTTTCATTTAGTCAATTTTCTTCACCTTCCAGAAGAAATATGTACCCCATGTTCTATGTGGAAACTGTTAAACTACTGACACGAAAGCTGACAAATGCTGGTAATTGCTGTGTTATTTTACACAGCTGTCACTGATACACTCAGATTATAAGAGGCAAAGCCAGTAGCAGTATTCTCTTATGTAGGTTGCTGAACACCACTTTATGCAAGATCTTTTTTGATGACTTATAACTATGCAAGACATCAGGTACCCAGACTGAAACAGCCTATGTGAGGTATCACCCTCAGGCCACTACTCTTTACTTTATTAAAGCCTCAGAGAAAACGATGAAATCATTTTAACACACAAATTTAGCAGAAAATATTTTGGCCTTCCTCTGGAAAGCTCTAGCACTCCCCTTGGTGTCTGAGAGAAGGAGGGACACGTAGCTGGAAAACCACTTTTATATCAGGAGAGCACCCTTTCTGTCTTCATTGGAAGGATATTTCAAAATGTACAGCAAGCCTTTAAAAATTTAGAGGCCACATTTTGTCCAGATATAGCAAGAAAATATGTAATGACTTTATTTTTGCTACCACCTCCAGAACACCAACCACCAGCCTTCTTATTCCTTCTCTCTTTTCAGCATTATTTTCAACCCATCCTGGACATTGGGACAAGATGAGAAACTATGTCCCACAACTCATCTGACATTATCTATAAACTGCCCTGCCCATGCTAGAGGAATCCCAGTACCACAGGGCAGCGAGTAGGAGACCTTCGCGGGAATGGGACATACAATGTGCAAAAATTGAATAATTTCATATGGGCACTACTTCTTAGCAGTTAAAAACTTTGGACTTGACTTGTGTGGAGTAGCAGCATAGTGCTGTCAGTCCACATGTGGTATAAGTCCTTGTTCATTTACCTATCAGTGCTAATTTTCACCTTCCCTCTTTTTCTATGCCTCTAGCACTCCACTAAATAACCTGTAGTGTTACAGCACTGGAAGTGTGATGATATACATTATCTAATTTGTAAGTTAATGAGAGTGTGTGGTGAAATCATTATGAGGCCCACTTACCCAAGGGGCATATAGTAAATTAAGATATAAACATCTCTATAAGCATAATCATGATAATATTTTAATTTCGCTTAAAAAAAAAAACCCCTGCTTTCACCTAAATGTAAAGTCTGTGCTTGGATGCTGGCATTCAGATTTGTGTGGGGCTTTTTTCTCTGTGTGTAGATTTCTGAAATTTTCTCATCACTAATATCAACCTAGTAAATTTGTTCTTAAACCAGTTGTGCCAGTCCCCACAGACTTTTCTGACCCAACTTTGTACCAAAGAGTTTTTCTCAGAGGTGCAGAGAAGGTTGTCTGCAAAAGCTGACTTACTCAGTGTCCGCCAAATGAGGCAGAAGAGCAGAGTGAAGCAAATGAAAGCCCAGTTCCATTCATGGTTTTTCCCCACTGTAGACACTCCCATGAACACAAAAATCAGGGTCTCACTGATGCTGCTTAGCATCTTCATGAAATATTTTATTGTGGTATAAGAATTCTGGGAAACATTCTCCTCCACGTATTTTTTCATTGTCACTGCACATGCCGTCATCCTGTATCAAGCAAAATATCAGAGATCAGCCACAACCTGCTCTTTTCAGTTAAGGACAACATCAGCTATCATTACCTCCACTCTCCATCACCAGATTACGACCTTCATCATAACAAGAAGCATTTTATTTCTTCAGTAACATTAGCTATTTCATTAGATAGAGAAGCATCTTCATTCAGGTTTACAATTCTGTTTTACATACAGGATAAAGGAAGCAAACTAGGCAGCCTTTCTGACAAGGAAGTGAGGGTATCACATTCCAGTTCAAAGTCCATTTTATCTTGAATGCCTAACATGGAGCCACCAACCATCAAATATTTGTCTGAAACAACAGGCAGGTTGGTTTTGTACCAGCCTACATGTGGATCAGTTAGAGAGACATAACCTGCCTCTTAGTGATATTCTCCCTTGAGGTGGCAGTGGCAGATCATGGTAGTCCCATGCCAGGGCCATAGCTCCCATGGCTCCCTGGCTTGCTGGCAGATCAGCAGTGCCTGGGCAAGCTTCAGGACTCTCCAACCACAGCAGCCCATCGTGGCACAGCAGGAGAAAATTCAATTATCCCATGGAGGTGTCCTTCTCCCTTTAGTTACCTAGGGTGTGGGGAATGTGCCTAAGGAAGCAAAGGGATGTTTTCCTCTTCCTCACTGTTAATGAAGACTAGAGCCTGCATCAGAGGCATCAGCAGCCGCCCAGCACAGACACAGGTGACAATCCCATTGAACAGCAGTCTTTGATCAGCCCTACTGAAGGGGATCCCCTTTTCCCCTCTGAATGTTCCATAGATAATACAGACTGAGCGCTATGCTATTAACATATTCCATCACCTATTGAGTTTCTACTGATATGATTTTAGTCTCTGGGGGCTTCTTGTAATGATATTTTTCCAAACTTGTGAATTCTTGTGAATGATGACTGTTCATTAAATAACCTTCCTCTGGTTTCAGTTCATTTAATTTCCACTGAAGAAATCTCAAGGGTATCCTAGTGGAGCTGAGTCATTTAGCATGTCCAAGGACACTCCAAGACAAGGCCATTAGGCATTAATGATTAATACTGTTGACTTTCAGATACACATACATAATAGACTTTCATGATCCAAGTGAAAAATGAATGAATCCTCAATAATTCAGAAAGGTGACAATAAGTTCCCATCTCTAAAATAAGCAATAATTTCCTTAAAGAAGCAGTAAGAATAATAAATCCGAATTATATTAGCATTCATATATTACTAATAATTTCAGAACTCTAATGAAAATAAGAAGTGAAAGAAATAAAGAGCTGTGTAGCCTAGTGCAAGGACTAGGTGGGGAAGCAGTATTTTGGGCAGTGCAGGTAAGAGAGGGTCCATATGGTATTAGTGTTCACTGCATAGCAGGTCTAATCCTGCTCAACTAAAGTGGCCAGTAACCTCAATCTGAGCATATGTGTTGGGTATACAAAACATAGTACAAGACTCAAGACAATCTATATCATCTCTAACTACTTATTTAATATGTTTAAATATTCAAATACTGCTTCCCAGGGCTATCCTACAAAGGTTTTACAAAGGCAATTCGGCTCTGAAGCTGAACAGCCCAAGGTTTTTCAGCCTGGAGAAGAGTAGGTTTCAGGAACATCTTATTTCAATCTTTTGACATTTAAAAGAGGCCTATAAGATGAGAGGCCTTTTAGTAGCACCTACTGCAATACAACAGGGGATAATAGTTTTAAACTAAAATATTTAGATAGACTAGATATAAGGAAGTTGGTTTTTTTTCATGATGAGAGTGGTGAAGCACTGGAACAGGTTGCCCAGGATGGTGGCAGATGTCCCACCTGTGAAAACACTCAAGGCCTGATTGGATGGGACTTTGAGCAACACAATCCAGCTGAAGATCTCCCTGCTCGTTGCCTGGGCATTGGACTAGATGGCCTTTAAATGTCCCTTCCAACCCAAACCATCCTGTGATTGTATGAAAACAGAGCTTTACAAGTTGAGTAAATGCACCCATCTGGACCTCAGCAGCCACACGCTTGTATTTGTTAAGTTTAGATTGGTTTGTCCTCTATAAAGGGAAGCACTTTCTGGAACACAAGTCCTCCAAGACTCATCATGAAAGCTCAGAGCCAGTAGAGGCCCTGCAAAGTTGCTGCTACCCACCAGCTGTGCACTGAACCTACAGCAGCCAGCAGCATCAGCTGGAGCATTTAGCAACATGAGGTCTCCATCTCTTTATGCTTTACCCTGCAGATGGGTTGTCTGGTGTGGTATCCTTGAAAGTCATCTGCCAGCAGCTTTCTCTTTAAGTCTCTCACTTCCATCCCTGTTCCTTCCTTTCTCTCCCAGCTCGTTTCCTACTGCCATCCTCTTTACTTCCCACAATTGTCATCCTTTCTGCATTTACTCCAGTCAAGAACCTATCTGCTTGTCTCTCTGGAGTAGGCACCCATGCCATCATACTTTGAGGAACATGTCCCCAGCATTACAGCAGTATGAAGCTATCCTGACCACAAAAAATTATAATTGTCAATATTCACATACATGAATACAAGTATGCATGTGTATGTGGTTTTGCCCAGTTTCAATCCCAGTGATGCTTTATAAATGTAATCCAAATCTATAATTCCAGTAAATTGTGTTAGGGTTGATGTTCACAAAGAACTCAGATGTGCTTTCTCGTGTTTTCTATACCCATTGCTTTATGTCTCTCTTATAATCTGATGGTGAAGATGCTTAGAAATAAATACAGATGTATTATGAAATATATTATCAAATGTATGTATTATCAAATCATTCTCTCCTGCTGCTGATCTTATCAGAAATAGCAGACAGATGGTGGCAGCACTGGACACTTTACCCACAACTTGCAGTACTTTTGCCAACACTCCTCGGTAGCATATCTGTGCCTACACTGACTGTGGGTTTGCTTTTCCTGGTTACCACTGCATTTTACAGATGTCTTAAGAAGCTGTGCACTACCTCTCTAACCAGAGACAAAATGCCTGTGTTGTACCAACCTTGAGCAAACCACCACAAAAAAAATGCCAGTTCCTAAAAGAGATAATCCAAAAAGCCATAAGGCATACTCACGCCAAAATGCCAGAGATGTAAAGGGTTTCAGCAGACAAGTATGAGAGGTAGCTGAACATGAAGACCAGCAGGGGTTCAATTGAAGAGATGTTGTGGGTGAAACGAGTCATGAATGCTGAGACAAATCCAAACACGATGCCAAACAAGACTCCACCCAGCCCCACCACGAAGAAGCGAGCAAAGCCAGCAAAGATATCGATGGATTCAATTTCTTCATACCTGTGCATCTGGGTGAAGGCAATGAAGATGTTGTATAAAACCTACACGTGACAATAAGAAGACAGCAGTTAGGCATCTTTCTGAACCTGGAAGGCTCACTCATTCCATGGGTGAAATTATGTGTTTAAGTCTCTGTGTATGCCAGGAATTTCTTCAGACAGATCAGCACAGTAACAATTGAAATCTCATCTGGTTCTTAACAAGTCCCAGAAATAAGAGTCTGTTAAGTGTCCCAAAAAAAAAAAAAAAAAAAGGTAAATAGCTGTGGAATAAAATTAAATTACTGCAGACCACATGCCATTGAGTATTTTTAAAATACTCTCTTACTCTCTTTTTTGGTTTCTTTGACGGTTAACTTAATTTTTGGTCTTTGTAGCACAGGTTAAAAGCCCAGATGGGTACCTTAAAAACCCCTGGGCTCTACCCTCCATATTCACCTTCTGACTCAGGTTGGGGCAGGGAAGGGACTAAGAATCACATTTAGTTTTTTTAAATGACATTCAGTTTTTCTATAGGATGAGTCAGTAGACACGACAAACTTCATTAGATGGACATAGGAATGTTACATGTTTTTCAATAGCACTTGACTTATAAAAATTATGAAAAATCACGGGAAGGGAAGGGAAGGGAAGGGAAGGGAAGGGAAGGGAAGGGAAGGGAAGGGAAGGGAAGGGAAGGGAAGGGA
>VZUI01003633.1:0-19087 GCA_013401135.1 Cettia cetti
CCTGTCCCCCTCCCCTGTCCCTGTCCCCCTCCCCTGCCCCTGTCCCCCTTTCCTGCTCCTGTCCCCCTCCCCTGCCCCTGTCCCCCTCCCCTGTCCCCCTCTGCAGCCCCGCCTGGCCCGGCCCCAAGGGATTTTGGTGCTCTCCGCACCCCGTGCCACCAGAACGACCCCAATTAGGGCAGGGGGCAGTTCCGAGCCCAATTAGCGCGGTTTGAGCCTCGGGGGGATGTTTAATTGAAGGGCTCGGGCGCTGCGGGGCCGCAGGCAGCGCGGTGCTGAGTGAGGATGGATTTGAGGGGTTCTGTGAACCCCGGAGCCTCCTGCCCCCAGGGCTGCTGCAATCGGGAGATTTCCCTGCGGCTGTCACCCCTGTGAACCTGCCCCGGCCGGAATTTGGGGGGTCTGCTCCTGATATCAGTGAGGAGAAGGCACACGGGGAGGAATTAGAGGAGGATTCAGAGAATTATTTGGGTTGGGAGCTTAAAGCTCAGCTCGTTCCACCCCGTGCTGTGGGCAGGGGGATTCTCCTCTGTCCCAGCTTGTCCCAAGGCCTGTCCAAGGTGGCCTGGGGCACTCCCAGGGGTGGCACAGGGCACGGGGAGGTCACCTCGAAGTGTCCGTGCCCTCCCTGCCCTGCCTCATCGCTCATTCTTTCCTTGCAGCTCCTGGCCCCGTTTTTGTGAGGCCGTGGAGGTTTGCCATAAAAACCCCTGCCCCCAGCTCCTGTCCATCCAAGGGCAGGAGGAGAGGCAGCAGGAAGGATTGGGCTGGAGACAAGCGAGTGACTGTGGCTGTGACACCCAGCAGGTGCCACAATCCCAGGTGAGAAAGATTAAAAAAAAAAAATAATAATAAAAAAAGATATTCTCAATTCCTGGTGAGAAAGATAAAAAAAGTCTCAATTTCTGGTGAGAAAGATAAAAAAAAAAATCTGAATTGCTGGTGAGAAAGATAAAAAAAAAAATCTGAATTCCTGGTGACAAAGATAAAAACCCCAACCATCCGTTCAATCAGACATTAACGAAGGCATAAATCATTAGGAGAAGAATTCCCCCAAACTGAATGACTCCTTTCCATCGGCTGGCTGCATTTCCTTTCCCTGCTCCCCTCATTCCCGGGGAGCTCAGCGGGGTCGCTGCGCCGGAGCCAGGCTCAGCCAGGCTGAGCTGCTGCAGCACTTGTTGCCTCCTTTCCCTTTTCCTCCTCAGCCTGTGGCAGGAGAAGATGAAATCCGTGCTGCCAAAGCCCCGCGGCTCCCCAGGAGAATTCACCCGGCGAGGTTTGGGGCTTTATTTACCTTTGCAGGGAACGAGCCCTCCCGGAAAACAAAGGGTCTTTGATTTTATCTGAGCGAACACCGCGATCCTGCTCCGAGCCTCCCAAACCTTATCAGCGCCCGAGAGCTGATAAAGAGACACGGCCAAACAAGATTTAATCTGCCCAACATTTCTGCGCCGCTGCCTCATCCCTGATGGAATCTCGGCTCGTTTGCAGCCCGGCAAGCAGGGAATGTGCAGGAGCAGGAGCAGAATCTGCCCTGCTCCCACCCTGCTGCTGCTCCCAGCCCCAGCCACCCAAGCCCTGGGTTATTCTGAAACGAAAGGAATTTCCTTTTCTCCATTTCAGGTTTCCCCCCTGTAACATTTATCAGCTTCTCCTCAAAATCTCTGCAGGTCCTGCAAAGCACAGACTTGGCCATGACAGATTTTCTTATTTCCCCCTGACATTCATGCAGGTATTAAAAACCATGTCTCAGTTTCCTCCTTGGCCTCTGCACTGACCAGCTCTCCCAATCTGCACTTGAAAAAAAAGTTAATTCTTAATTAAGCTCTTCCATTCTGTTTGATATTCATTATTCTTTCCATTACTTCTTAAATCAGCTGAGTTCCTTGCCTTTTTTTTTTTTTTTTTTTTTCCTAATGCAACTCAGCCTATTCTCCATTCACTAAATCCCTTGAATCCCTGAATTGCATTTTTGTTATCCTTGCTGTTATTGCTTACATCCTGTCTGGGCCATCGTGGCATTTAGGGTTTGTTTGTTTTGTTGGGGTTTTTTTCTCCCTGAGGCTCGGATTTGTGTATGTGATGTGTGTATGGATAAATAATCCAGAATCTGATGAGCAGCATGCAAATTGCAATCTCTGGGAGAATGGCGACCTGCACATTGCCAAAATGAGCATCAGTGAAATACGGGAAATTAATTTAGCCCGGCGAAGGAGATAATTACTATTTTGCAGATTGAGAAAGTGGGGCATAAAGAGATTAAGGCCTAAAGACCCAATCTAGCCAAAACCCAATCATATGCTTAATTTAAAGGAGATTAGACAGTTCCCTTAAAGCCAGCAGGAGAGGCCATCGCCTCACCTCGGGCACCGTGGGATGTTCTGGGCTGGGGTGAGGGCAGGGGGGCTCCAGCCCCTGGGCTGGAATTTCACCCCCCAGCCCCGCCCTGCCCGGGCCTGAGCTGCCGCTGATTTTCCAGATTAATTGCTATTACCTCCTAATGTGTGTTAAACGCACGGAGGTGCAGGGTTAAGCAGCTTTAGGAAATGATACAAGAATTAATATCTTGTAGAGAGCTGCTTCCTCGGGTTAATCCAGCCGCCTGTGGAACCGCAGGGAAATGCGATTTTCCCTCCTCCCAGGGCCCGGGGGGACAGGGACGCTCCCTCCTCTCCATCCTGGGGGGCTTCTCCGCCTCCTTCCCGGGAGAAAAGAGCAGGAACCAGGAGCCCTGACCCGCCCCTGGGAGAGAGGGGCTGGGTGTGGCACAGGAGTGATCCCTCCCGGAGCCAGGGCTGGGGAGGGTCCGGGCAGGAGCTGCAGCCCCGAGGAGGAGGAGGATGATGCAGGGATGAGGATGATCCCACTGAGCCAGAGCACTCAAATGCCGAGCCTGACACGCTGGTGACACATTTGGTGGCCTCTCCCTGAAGATTCACCTCAGCTTTGGAGCTGGCCTGGCATTTTCATGCTGATTTATTTTATTTTTAACACTTTGAGGACAGCTGAAAGCACAGCCAGGACATCTCCTCCTCGTAGGGGTGCACATCCTGAGGAATCCACGGGTTCCACCTCCACCCTCAGCCCCCACGTGTCTCCACAGGCTGCTCCTCCAGCTGCAGCTGTGGCTGAGGCTGCTGTGGTCCACCCAACTTGTCATAAATCTCCCAAACTAATGTGCAGATACAGATTTTCCATAAAACACCGGTGCAGGAGAGTTATGCCAGTCTTGTGGGAAAGTAATACCCATCTTAATAAAGTGTGTAAATACATATTTATTTGCCAGGCTGGAACCAAAGAGGCTGTTCTGGTCTGCTGGAGAAAAGAAATCCACATTTTTAAGACTGTCTAGGTACATAATTACCTCAGAGAGAGAGTGAAATAAATCATCAATGTTGCCCTGCTCTCTGGGAAGGAGCTGCCCTGAGCTCTCCTCCCCAGGCAGGAGCATCCCCTGGAACTGTGCAAACCCACAGATGGTGAGTGGAAAATCAGTGTACAGAGGGGGAGGGCAGAGCTCTGGGATCCCCTGAGCTCTGGAAACGCCTCTGGAAATGCACCCAGCACAGGAGACATTCACTGGCACCGACAGAGCGAGACCCTGACCCCGTGGAGACAAAGGGAAGTGGAGGAGAATCGATTTGGGAAAGATCTCCTGGCCTCATCTGGCTGCCCACGGCACCTGGGGAGGGAGCTGGAGGCTCCAGATTCCAGCCTGGAGCGGAGTTTGGAGCAGCCTGGACACTCCCCCTCCATCCTCCTGCCTGGGGAGGGAGTGGAGGCTCCAGATTCCAGCCTGGAGCGGAGTTTGGAGCAGCCTGGACACCCCCCTCCTTCCTCCTGCCTCTGCTCCCTCCCAGCACACAGCCTTGAGTGTGAAAAGCAAAGCTCAGCTCCTTCACAGGGCTGGGCCATCCCTTTTTGATATTAAATGCAGCTCGTGTTCCATGAGGAGTTAATGAATAGATGGAGGTGGATGTGAGGCCTCCAGCCACCCGTGGCCACCTGCAGCAAGAGCTCCCCGTGTCTGCAATATGCTTGGAACCACCATTAATTATTTATCAGCCTTTTAGAGAACGTTTCCAAGTGGGTCCAGGAGTAAAAAGCTGCTGGCTCCTCTTCCCTGCCTCCTTTCTCCCCCTCTCCATGGATGGGCTGAATCACCACGAACCCCAAACCTGGGGCCAGCCACTGCTTGGGGGAGCCTTGAACAAGGACTGATCTTTTCCTCTCTTTTTTTTTTTTTTTTTGAGATTTTTCGAACGTCTTGGCTCCTTCCTGAGCTGCTGGAAGCTGGCTCTGCACGGGAGATTCCCAAAAAAAAAAAAAAAAAAAAAAGGCTGGAGCGAGGGGGATGCGCGGGGAGGACCAGACGGGGATAAACTTAGCACAGCCCTCGCCAGGCTGTCACAGCCTCGGGAACACCGAGGGGCCAAGCACTCTGCACACCCAGATGCCCGAGTTGCTTTTTTCCGAAGAGCTGGGAGGTGCCAGACTGGGCTGGGTTCGCGAGAAACATGAATTATTCATCGCGGCCCAGCCTGGGGATCCTGGGTGATAAATAATTCTAAGTAGGAGCTTGCTACATGCCTCAGCTGCAGCCTGCCCCTTAAAAAGCTGCGTTTTTCTCATTCTTTTTAGGAGTAATGTGGATTAGGGAGCTCGTTTTGATGGGATAAGTAGTTTTTGCGGCGGTTCTTTAGGCTGGAAGCTGCACCTCGTTTTGCAAGGCTGCTGGGAGCATCATCCCTCAGTCACTGCTGCAAACTGAGGGTCAAGGCACAGCCCAGAGAACCCAGGCCCTGGGATTTGTTCAAACAAACGAATTTGGTGCTATTTTGATGGCAAAAAGAGGATTGAGCTTTGCAGCCCCCCAGGTCTCTCCCCTGCATCTCCATCCCACAGTTCAGGGAGCTCAGCCCTGCCTGTGCAGCCCCGCGTGCTCAGAGATGCCTGCAAAGGGTTAAAAAGCATCATTTTAATTAATCACTCCTGCTGACCACCCGCAAACGAAGTGCCCAACCTCTGGCAACGCCCCAGGAGCTGTGCAGGACCCCAGATGATTTAAAGTGTTTGCTTAATGAACTTTGTGCCTTTCTGCAGAGGAGCTGTGAGGTCCAGCCCTCTCCTGGGCAGGATTTGCTGTCCCTCAGCCCTGTGACAGAGGGGACAGTGAGAACTGGGCCCGTTTCCCATGCTCTGCCTGCATTTCTCTCTTCCCTTCTCTCTCTGCCAGCAGAAAAGCCCAAAGGAGCCAGCAGGGCAGGGCTCAGAGCTGCTGCAATTCCTCAGAGAGAGCCCCCGAGCTCCAGGCACAGGGTCAGGAACTGCTCCTGTCCCGAGATTCCCAAACCAGTGGGGTCTGGCAGGGGCTCCTGGAGAAGCAAACGGGATTTTCTCCAAGGGGAAGGGCAATGGGACAGGACAACCCCAAAAATCACATCCTGCCTTGTTTTTAAGGAATTCCCCCTCAGCCTGTGGGTTTGGCTCTGGGATAAATCCCTGCCTGACCCTTTGGGGGTGACGCTGTGTCCTGGTGTGATAAAACATGAAACGTGACGCATTTTTCCTGGAGGAATCCCCACGGTGGGTTAGAGCTGGGGAGGAGGAGGCTCAGACTCCCTGACACAAGCAAAACCTCCCTTCAGAAGATGCAGCACTGGAGAGGCTTGTCTCGAACAAGAAGCAGGGAATTGACTCCATTTCAGCTGCTTTAATTAAAGAGTTAAAAACCCATCGGCACAAAGTTTCCTGCCATGCCTACACAAAATCTGTTCCCTGGAAAAAGCAAAAATACAATGGTTATTACTTTCTGTCAAGTTCGACAGGATTTTCTTTTTTTAAGACAGGCTGAACAGCTCATCCTGCACCAGTTAAATTCCGGCTGCTGCTCCTAAGCTCTTTATTTCCAAGGGATGTGTCTTTGTTAAACAAGCCAGGCTGAAATCCTGCCTTCCCCATCCGTTCTCTTCAGGAGCTGGAGGGATGCAGCTGCCCCAGGGAGAGGGATGGAGGGAGAGGGCAGCAGGGGGGTGGAGGGGAGCAGGGATCCTGCGTGGAATGAGGGGTGGAATCCCCACTTTCCCAGCAGAACCAGGGCTCTGTGTGGCACTGTGCACCCAGAGCAGGGCCCCTCTGGTCCCAAACACCTTTCATGCCTTCTCTGAGTGCCCAGGGCCCTCACAAGTGACAGATCCATGGATGTAGAGTGGGAAGCTGCTCTTGCCAAGCTCAGATTTTTTTTCTCTCTATTTTTTCTTCCAAGGAAAGGCTCATTCATAGCCCCCAGCCATTCCCTGAGTGCTGGGATGGGGAGGCGTGCTGGGGGCTGCCCCACTCCTGCAGGGTCTGCACTCCTCTGGGCCCCAGGGAATGCCAGGGAAAGCCTCCTCCTGCCCCAGCTGAGCATTGGGCTCCCTTTGCTGCTCTCATTTTGGGAGGTGCCATTTCCAGGGGGGAAAGGGCAGCTCCTTCCTGCAAAAAGGAGCACGTGGCACTCGTAATATGCCAAGCACTCTGCTGAGCATCTCTGGGTATCATCTTCTACCAGCAACCCCTGATGGGGAGATTTCCAGGAGGATTAAACTGCAAAAACCCTTTTGCAGCATCTGCTGCTGGAAGAGAGAGGGTTGCTATGGCAACCACATCTGGCCTATTCGCAGGAGTTTTATAAGGAGAGAAACAAATAAAAAAACAAAGCAAAAACAACACGAAGGAGAGGTGACTTTGTCTGCCTCCATCAAAGGGACAATCAGAGCAATGAGGAATAATCCAGGCTGGCTGTTTGTTTGTGTCCCTGTTTGCCACCAGCACTCCTGGATTCCTCCCAAAGCCAGGGGAGGAGGAGCATTCAGGGAATTCAGGTGTTTGTGGGGTCTCCTGGGGGTTCCCTGGTTCCCAGGGCAGGGCTGGAGCACCTCCCAGGCATCCCTGGCCCAAATTCCAGCCGTGGGGTCCCTCCATCCCCAAAATCTGTCCTGTGTAAGGACTGTGGCTTCTCTGTAGGGCTGAGGCAAACAGAGCCCGGGGGGGTAAAGCATCAAAGGGATGCAGTTTTTCCAGGGAAAACAAGGGATATGGACGGGGAGGATCCCAGATTGCCCCAGAGCAGTGGGAATCTGCTGTTCCACACTCTGCAAGGAGCATTTCCTGCTCCAGCACAGCCCAACACGAGGCTGGGCCATCACCCTTCCCTTCCCATCCCAGGAGAGGATGAGTTCAGCAGGGATGCTGTGAGGAAGGACAAGGGCTGGCTCCACTCTGCTGTCCCCCACCTTTGGGAACAGCCCCATTTTACCTGCAGGAATTATGGCTGGGCTTGGAGCCAATCTTTCCATCAGCTCCACTTGCATTTCAGGGCAGCTCTGCAGAGGTTTGTGGGGGTTCCAAGGCAGCACCCCCCGAGCAGGGTCTGGAGGAGGTGGAGAGGGGCAGCTGTGACCCCCTGGCAGCCCAGCACCTCATCCTGGCACTGGGGAGAGGCAGAGCTCCTCCAGGACACCTGGGCTGCCTGCAGGTGCAGGACTTCATGCCAGGGGCTCAGAGAAGCTGAACCCCAGGTGCTGGCAGCCCTGGCAGTCCATTAGCCCAGGACACAGAAAGGCAGTAATTTACTCAAGGACATAGAACTGGATCAGGGGCTGGATCTGTGCTGGCTGAACACTCCTGGGGGGCTGCTCCTCCTCCACACCCACAGGATGATCCAGAACCCTCCACACCCACAGCATGATCCAGAACCCTGTGCCACGAGGCACCAGGGCTTGTTCCCAAGGCCAGGCAGGCAGGGCCATCCCAAAGGTCCCACACATCGCCCCAGCCCCACAGAATACAGAATATTCCTGTCATTTTCAGGAACTCACACACACACAATTTACCATCTGGCCTGGAATTCTTTATGCTCTGAGCTTGATGCAAATCAGCCCAGCTCCACTAATTGCTGGGATGTTAATGATGCCCACACCGAGGCAGGGCTGGCTGAGCAGGGCAGTGCCAGCCCTGCACCACGCTGGCAGCAGGACTGTCCTGCAGCCTGCCAGCTGCCACGGCCACACAGGCCCTGCCAGGCAGCATTCACACGCCTTGGGATGCTCACAGAGCCTAAAACGCAGAGGTGACAGCAAAAAGAGCTGGGGAAAGGCAAAAAAAAATGGTGATGTGAGGCAGGAACTGAGCCCTGCAGATAGGCTGACCTATAAATGCCTGGGAGTGGAGAGGGCAGGCAGTGAGAGAGTGCTGGGGGAGTGCTCCCTGCAGCAGATGGGCTGAAATCCTCCCAGCACAGGCAGGCAGGGAGAATATGGGAGCCAGTGCAGGGAAAACGCTGCTGCCCGCGGAGGGAGGCTGCACAACCAGCACCAGCACCAGGCAGGACGGACCCTGACCCTCCTGCCAGCACCTGCAGGGCTGCTGCTGCCTCTGATGGCCACAGACAGCACCCCACAGCCCCCAGGGCCAGCCAGCCCTTCCTGCTGCTGCTCCAGGAGTCCCTGGGTTCGCTTCAGGCAGCTCCAAACCACCTCTCACTGCAGGCTTGCTGAGCCCTGCCGGGCTGGGCACAGAGGCTGCAGCTGGCTCTTGGTGCCCCTGCAGGCCAGGGGCTGTGGGAGGCAGGAATGGAGCTTCCCAGGGGATTACAGCTCTTAAATCCCTGCTCCAAGTGAGGGCAGAGCCTCGGTGCCTCCTGGCACGGGGTGTGGAACAAAGGAGGTCAGAAAGCCCCAAAAACGAGCTGGGTTTGCAGCACTTGCAGGCCAGCACAGGCCTGTGGGAAACCTGGCAAAGGGCAGCGCTGAGGAGAGGAATATCTCATGATTTTCTGCTGGGAGTTGTCTGGTCCAACATCTCATGAAAGAAACACTGCAGTAATGCCCAGGTGGGGAAACACCTTCTCCCTGAAGCTGCTGCTTCCAGCAGGCCTCAGCACATCTGGATAGATCAGCCCACAGCTGGAAACCCCCAAATTGGCTTCTGGGTTTCCAAACTCCCAGCTTAACTTCCCCCACAGTCCTGCAGGTCAGAATTAGCTCCCTGACCCTTTCTGCACAGAATAGTTGAGCTGTCCTTTACCAGCAGGGAAACTGAGGCACGGGCTGGGCCTTCCCCTCTTGTGAATGGCCCCACAGAGCAGCCCCACCCCATCTGCTCCCCTCCTGTGCCAGGCAGAGGCTCCAGCCCATCCCAGCCTGCCCCAGCAGCCACCACATCTCCCTTAGGCCTGGCTTAATGAAGATTAAAGGAGTGCTGCTGAGAGCATAGTCATAAAATCACCAAAAACGATACAAGGAACAAAGCAGCGTGGCTATCAGCCCGGGTGGAAGTCTCAATTAGCAAATATATCAATCACTGATGACATCTTCAGTAGCATTTGCAGGGAGAGCATTACAGAAATGATCTGCAATTACAGTGCTGCTGGGAGCAGAACTGCCAGGGAAGGGGGGCTGCACTCAGGGATCAACCCCAGAACTCCCAGGGAAGAGGGGCTGCACTCAGGGATCAACCCCAGAACTCCCAGGGAAGAGGGGCTGCACTCAGGGAGCACTCCCAGGCTCCCAGGGAAGAGGGGCTGCACTCAGGGAGCACTCCCAGGCTCCCAGGGCGGGGTGTTGGTGGATATCTGCCACCCCAAGGATCACTGCTGTGTTTGGCTTTGCCAGCACAGAGCCATGGAGGGTGTCCAGGGCACAGCTCCATGCAAAAGGAACATTTGCTGCAGCCTGGGCTGGGGACAGCACAGCTGGGTCACCCACCAGGGTTTGGCCGTGCAAAGCCTCCAAAAAACCACCTGGACAGGTCCCATCTGGGAGGCAGAGCCCTGAGAGCAAGGAGAGGGATGATGGTGCAGCACCCCCATCCAGCATCACCCCCTGGTGACTCCACTGCCGTGCCCAGGCCGCTGGGGACCGAGCCAGGGCTGATTTACAAGGCTCAGGATAAAAAGGGATTGGGAAAGGTGCTGGAACATGC
Organism: Cettia cetti; assembly: GCA_013401135.1. Lineage (NCBI taxonomy): Eukaryota > Metazoa > Chordata > Aves > Passeriformes > Sylviidae > Cettia > Cettia cetti. The sequence goes on from VZUI01003633.1 coordinate 9,967, forward strand.
ACAGTCAGGGGTGGATTTACTGGATTACAGCAGCTTACAGCTCGCAGCTGGGAGCAAACCCCCTGAGCAGCACAGAGGGGAAGGCACAGGAGGAGCAAAGTCACTCCCAAAGCTCCTCCAGCCCCGGGATGTGCCTCTGTGCACACCCCCAAAGCAACAGCCACCACAAAAATCCCAGCAGAAACCCCACTGCTTGTTTGTTTTAATGGCATTTGTTGTGTTTTGCTCCGAGGCCCAGCTGCAAACATCCTGCTTGGCAATTGATTCCCACAGTGGGGAGGGTCAGAACAGCAGCTTCTCCTTGCAGAAAGAGAGAAAAAACACTATTTTGGGGTTTTTTTTAAAGGAAACTCCAACATCTCCTGCAAATAAAACCACCCAAAACGTTTCCTGAGAGAAGATCTGTTTGTTTTTGTTTCCAATGCAGCACGTTCCTGCAGACTCAGGCACTGCTGGGGTGATTTCATCAGCTGCACAAGGCCGGGAAAAGGCTGAATGGAGGGAAGATGTGTGAGAAGAGCACAGCCAAAATATTTCTGAGCTCCAAAGCACTCTCCCAGCGCCCTGGTGGGATGGTGGCTCTGCCCTGGGGGGCTCCCAGCCTTTCCCTGTGCACCTGGAGCTGAGGGCAGCAAGGGCAGCACCTCTCCTCCAAACACGGGGGGTTCTGGGTTGAGGGAGTTTTGCTCTCAGTTTCAAATCCCTCTTTGCTTCAGGGCTTCACTGTGGGAGGATGGAGGAACTCCAGGGGCCCTCCCTGTGGGATTGGAGACAGGAGATTGTGCTGGTGGGGCCTGAGACCCAGCTCACAGCCTGGCAGGGCAGAAGCACAGAACCCCAGCAGGGTTTGGGTTGGAAGGCACCTTACAGACAATTCCAGCCCCCTGCCATGGGCAGGGACATTTTCTACTGTCCCAGGCCCTGTCCAGCCTGGGCACAGCATCCTTCAAGGGTTCCCAGAGCATTCCCAGCTCTGCCATCCCTGCAGCAGCCTCCCAGCGCAGCTCCCCCTCACCCAGAGCTGGTGGGAAACCTGCCCTGGGTGCTTGGGCTCCTCACAGCCTCCCCAAGGATCTGCAGTGATCAAAAGAGAGGGGACTTACTCAGGAGGGCATAACAGGGAATGATCAGGGGAGGGAGGGTGGAGATGGGGACTGAGAGCAGCAGCAATGATAACGATTATCTTGAGCTGAGGAATTTGCCCAAAGGTTTGGAGCTGAATTGCTGAGGGAGCCCAGAGGATGGGACACGTTTGGGGTGTCCCACACAGGAGAGTGGAGCACAGCTTGGAAGTGTTCTGGTGCCTCTACCTGCTCCAACCTTCCCAGGAACCTTCCTGAGAGCAGCACGGAGAGGTTTGGGCAGGCTGTGGTGATCCCACACTCAGGGATTGGGATGGAGCCCAGAGCTTGTCCCCAGAACCTTCCTGAGAGTATCAAGCAGAGGGTTGGGCAGGCTGTGGTGATCCCACACTCAGGGATTGGGATGGAGCCCAGAGCTTGTCCCCACAGCCTCCCAGCAGGGCTGGCCCTGCTCTGCTCTGCTCCGGCGCTGCTCGGGTGCGGGATTCCATCACCCCGCGGGCACAGGGGCTAAATCCCATTTAATAAACACCTAACGAGAGGCTGACAGCCGCTCCTGGACTCTCTCAGTCCCTCTGGTCATCCACCAGCTCCGAAACGCTTCAATAATTAATGGGCCGCTAATGTGGAGCTCAGGGGGAGCCAAGGCCCCGTTAATTACTGCTGGGCAGAGCACAGCCCTGGCACGGGCTGGCACCAGGAGAGAGCTCCTGGAGTGAAGCTGATCAAACAGCAGCACCAGGGGTTTGGTGTAGGATTGGTGTAGGATTGGTGTAGGATTGGTGTAGGATTGGTGTAGGATTGATGCCACCCGTCCCCACAAAGGTGGCATTGCTGAGATGACAGCGCCTCTGCAGCCTGCCCGGGCTCCCACGAAGTCCCTCAACACTTATAAAAGGGATTTCTTGGTCCCAGCAGCATCCCTGCGTCCCACAAAGTCCTCAAAAACACGGGGCTCCCATCCCACCTCGCTGCTGGGGCTGATTTGATTTCCAGGCCTGAGGAACACTTGTCTTGTTCAGCTTGGTGAATAATTTATAATTTGCTTATGAGCAAAGGCAGTGGGGAGTGTGGGGAAGGGGAGGGAGAATAAATATATATTTATAAAATATGGAAAAAGCTAAAAAAAAAAATCATAATAATGCCCAAACCACCCCTGTAAACTGTTCCTTTGATCTAATCCAGAATAAATTATACATAATGGAGCTGGATGGGTTTGCTTGCCGCCAGCATGAATAAAAAACCAGAAAGGAAAAGAGCAAGCCAAATCATCTGAGCTAATAACAATGTGCTCGCTGTAGATGCTTCATCTGGGATTATTTTGCAGCAGCCAGCACAGATTTCCACGGAAAAGAAAGTAATTTTTTAACTGGGAGGTGCTGTGTGGGCAATGAGCTGTGGTAATGCTCCAGGATGCCTGGAGCAGCCAAGGAGATTTTTCTTTCTCACTCCCTGATTTCTTCCACTAAGGGATCTGAAATCACCAGATCTTTCCAACTTTGCTACAGCGCAGATGCATTTTCCAAACTTCTGGAATTTCATTGATCCAACAAAAAAAAAAACCAAAAACCAAAAAAAAAACCAAAAAAAACCCACCAAAAAAACCCCACCCCATTTTTATTTACAAAGCAGATACACGGGAAAGGGTTGAGAACTCCAGGTTATTTTCCCAATTGTCTTCGCCCTTCCTCCTCTTCCTCCTCCTTCCCTCTCTCATGGAGGAGGAGTGAGGCAGCTCCTGGGGGCGGCTCTGTCCTGAAGAGCTCAGCTGACAGCTGCAGATCCTTCAGCAAATACAATCCATAAAGGATTCCCAGCCAGCTCGGGAGGCAGTTCCCATCCTGGGGCTGATGGAAAATCACTCCCATTCACGAGTCCTGCTGCAGCCTGCACTGACTTCCCCAGGATGAGGAAGGTATTGACCCAATAGCCAATACTCCAAAAATAAAACTATTCCCTCAGGGCTTGGCTTCAGCATCCAATTAAAATTCCTCCCGGAGCTCCCGGCCCTTTGCAATGCAATTCCAGAGGCAGGGAATGAGCCTGGGGGCTGCTGTGGCACAGCCAGCTCAGCCACCGCCCACAAGCGCTCCCCAAATTCACAGTTTGGCCATGAAATAAGAGAGTGGGAATGAGTTTGGGAAGAATAAAAGGTCCCCGAAGGTCTAAAAGGTCTGAAAGAGCCTCCAGAACAAATCGCCCTGCTGTGTTTTATTTGGAAGAAAAGCCCCAGCTTTCCTCGTGGATGGTTATTCCGGCAGAATTCCGAATCAGGGCGGTGCCCCGGTGCTGCGGGAGGAGCTCAGGGTCCCCCCCTGCCCCGGGGGCTCCCCCAGGTGCTCGTGGCGCAATGCTGTCCCGAGGCAGAGGCAGCGATCACCACAGAGTCGAAACGGGAAAAGAGAAGTTTAACTTTTTCTACAGCTTATATAGATTTCTAAAAAGGAGACCAGATTGGAAGACTGAGCTTCAACTTCTTTAACTCCACTGGTCTTAGAAAGCGTCCATCAATTGTCCTTCCACAGAAAGGAACCTAGAAAATAGAATCTAGAAAATCTAGAAAGGAATCTAGATAAAAGTTCTGCGAACATTACTTTGTTTACATGAAATTTCTGACTCCAAGGCTGAAGGCTGGGAGCACGGCTGCTCTGCCCCGTGCCCTTGCAGAAGAGCCCCCGGGCAGCAGCGGGGAGGTCGGTGTGGGGCGGTGCTCACATCCTCACAGCGGCACGGGGAATGTGCTGCTCCGCTGCTCCTCTGCCTCTCACCCCTCCTGCACCCTCTGCTCGTTTGTTTGTTTGTTTGTTTGTTTGTTTGTTTGTTTGTTTGTTCCCAGCTCTCTCCGGAGTTCCCTCCCCTCTCCCACGGCAGATCCAGCAGCGAGGCTCAGTCAGGAGTGGCTGAATCGGGGGGATGGAAAAGAGGCGCTGCCTCCATCCCTGGGGCTCCGGGGAGGGCAGGGACGCTCAGCTTCCCCCTGACAGTGCTCCACGGTGCAGGAGGAGAAGAAACACTCAGAATGATGCTTAATTCCCCTCTGCTCCTCATTCAGGGGTGGGGCTGAAGGGGTTTGAGCTACTCCCATCAATTTATCCAGGGTGTGAGGGGGGTTTGGAGCTCATGAGGTATGGAAGAGGAGCAATGTAGGAAAAATGAGCAGGAATAATGCAGGGATAACAGCTTTAAACTGCCAGAGGACAGGCTTAGGTGGGATTTGGGGAAGAAATCCTCCCCTGGGAGGGTGGGCAGGCCCTGGCAGAGGCTGCCCAGAGCAGCTGTGGCAGCCCCTGGTTCCCTGGCAGTGTCCAAAGTGGAAGAGTTGGACAGAAGTGTCCCAGTTGTAAAGCTTGGAGCAGCCTGGGCCAGAGGAAGGTGACCCTGCCCAGGCAGGGGGTGGCACTGGGTGGATTTCACCTCCCTCCCAACCCAGCCCATGACTCTGTAACAAGTCCCATCATCACCACACTTTGGGAGGGCACCCACAGAGCTGCCCAGGAAGGACCAGGTCACAGCTGTGCCCAAACCCAGGGTGGCTGTGCCCTGGGACCTTCCAGCTGCCAAAACCCCGAGCTGTACCCAAAACCAGGGCTGGCTGTGCCCTGGGACTGCCCAAATCCAGGGCTGGCTGTGCCCTGGGACCTTCCAGCTGCTTGTTTGCCCAGCCAAAACCCCAAGCTGTGCCTCGGGCCCACCCGAGGGAATTTCCACTCCCCTCAGGCTGAGGGCTCCTGCTCCTGGCCAGGGAAGTGTCACTAATTGGTGCCCAGAGTGCTCAAAGGAAACCTCAGCCCTGAAGTCAGGGCTGGAGGAGGAGAACTCTGGAGCTGTGGAAGGAGGCGAGCAGAGATCAATCACAATTATAAAACCAGCCCAAGGAGAGGGCTGCTCACCGAGGTCACTCCAGCGTGCTCTCATTAGGGAAGTCTATTAAGAAAGAGGCTGATAATGGATGGGGGGCTGCCACGCGGGCTAATTATAAACATCACACCGTGCCTCAGGCTCCTCTCCCTGCCGGGCCTTGCTCTGCTCCAGCTCCTTGCTGGAGGTGCCACATTTCCCTGGAGGAGCTGCAGATATTCCTGCAGCATCCCTGGGTGGAGTTGTGCCCGTCCTTGGTTCATGTCTAACCTAATCAGCAGGAGATTGGCTTCCAAAATAGTGAGGGGTGGGAGCTTCTGGCTGCCCGTGCTGAGGCCTCAGCACAAGCAGCCCCCTGGGTGCATTGAGCCACATCTGGGGGTTTGATCTCTTTAAAGCCCTGCCTTTGCTTTTGGACTTTGTACCAGCCTTGGTTTGGATTAAATGCAGTTTTCACCAAATTCCTTGATCTATTGGAAGGTGTGACCCCAGCACCAGGCTGGCAGCAGCCAGCTCTGCTCCTCTCACAGCCCACCGTGCCCATGCAGCTCGGAGAGGGATCCAGCCTGGAAAAGCAGGGGGGATCAAGAGCCTTGGCCGAGTTCTTCACACGAGGAAGCCCCAGGGTGAAGCTGAGCTGGTTGCAGAGATCAGTTTAACTCCCACACTGTCCTCAGAGCAGAGAGCATGGGGCAGGATTGATTTCTAGGCCGAATTTTTGCCTCATCACTTGCTCTGTGTGCACAGGAACACCACGGCAGCCATGGCCCAGGCTCCTGAGGACAAGGAATTGCATAACTCCCACCCCAGCCCGTGCTGGATCAGCTCCCCAGCTGGAATAAATCAAGAGAGATCCATCCAGGTCAATCCTGGCCGATTGTATCCACTTCATCTTCTCCCTGGAAGCACCACTCAATCGATGTGCAGAGCTCCTGCCTCCCCCAGGGCCCATCAAAACCTCTTCCCAAAAGTGCTGGGACACAAACCCCTCCTGCAGAGCCTCCCCTCCCATGCCTGAGCCACAGCCCAGCTGGGGCAGGGCCAAACTGCCCCAAAAAACAGATCTGGGAGGCTGAACCAGCTGCCCCCAAAAACATCAGCCTGTGGCAGCGGGACACAGGATTTATTTTCTGTTTGATTTGCCTGAAGTGGCTGGGGTGGAAAGAATGGACATCTGGGAGGAAGGCTTCTCGATAATTCATATTCCAGGATGGTCCCGCTCCCAGCCCCAGCAGGGTTCTCATATTTAATTAAAAATTGTAAAATATTTATCTCCGTTAAGTGCTCTCCCTCCCCAGCCCCTCTCCCCATTTGAGAGCGAGGGGGATGGAGCAGGGCAGGGATATTTGCGTGGATCCTTCACAAACAGTGAAATAATCAACAAATTGGAAATTTAAACCCGGGTTATTTTTTTTCTGGGGGTGTTTCCATCCCCATAACTGCTACAGCAACTCCCAAATTTAAAGCAAAGCACAAAAGAAAGCGGTGGGGATGTCCCTGGAGCCCGTGGGGCAGAGGGTGAGCACAGGCACTGCTCCCCATCCCTGTCCCTGCCATCCCAGCCCTGCTTCCACTGGGGGCTGACCCTGCTGCTTTGACGGCAACATCTTTCAAAGACTCCTAGCCAGCCTCGTTGGGTGTTTGATTCAGTTTTTATGAACGTTCCTTGCTCTAAAAGGGTAAATGAGGAGTTTGGGGCAGTGCCAAGGGGTCTCTTTTCTATTTCTCTTGGCAGTAAATCAGCTTTCAAATTATTATTGCCATAAGGAAAGCCAATATTCAAATGCGGGCCTCTCTCGCTTTTATCTCCCCTCTCCTCTTCCTTCTGCCCCTCTTTTAAATGCAGATCAGCCCCGGTCACTCCCTCCCAGCTTTGGGGAGGTGACGATTCGATTTTCACAAGCCGAGGAGGATGATGGAGCGGTCCTTCTTTCTGTCCTTGCTTTTCCCACGTCAGGGCAGGATCTGGCACAGAGCAAAGGCAGAGGAGGAGCAGAATTAAGGCCCTGGAACATCCCCTGGTGCTTGGCTCCCCACACCTGCCCGGGCTGCTGGAGCACAGAGTTCCAGCAACAGGAGAGGAAAAATCCAGGTGGGAGAGAAGTGTTAAATCCCAGCGGCTGGAATTGCAGCAGGCGAGGATCCCACAGCGATCCTGCGGCTAAATCACAGCTGAAAAGAGAAAAAGGTGGCTCTGAGGAGCATTTTCAGGCTGTCCAGGAGGGGCTGGGGGTCACATTCCCAGGGGACATGGTTGCATTAAATGCCAGGCAGCTCCCGGAGCGCTGACCCGCTCACCCCGCGCTCAGCCTTTGTTAAAGGCAGCTCGGGAGATCTGCATGTGTAAAATCCCCTGCAGCAAACGGCTCTGCTGGGGCAGAATTCACACGTGGGAGGGCCCGGGGGTGACTCTGGAAGGTTCCAGCACCCTCAGCACGGCGCTCTGGGGTGACAGGGGTGGGGCAGGAGCAGGGCTGGGCTGCTGGAGATGGGAGCAGCCTCTCCCGGGCTGCCAGGTGCCAGCTGGGCGAGCGGGATTTGCCGTGGGGCTCACACCAAAGCCAGCAAAGGGGCGACACCTCCACCTGCCCTGGCCCTTTGGGGCTGCAAAAGGCTTTGGTGACCCTAAAATGCTCACTCCCGGCCTGGCAGCCTCGGGGGACATCCAGAGAACCCTTCCTGCCCCAGGCTGGTTCCAGCCCAGCTCCCTTTGGGTTTAGAGTTTGTCCAGCAGGATCAGAGCGAGCTCCCAGCTGCTGGAAGTAACTCCTGGAGCAGCACTGCATCAATCCCAGCCCCTGCACAGCCAGCTGCTCTTTGTGCTCCTTCCCAGAGCGCTGCAGCACATGTAGATACACAGGAAAACACAAACGGGGATAAATTACCTTCCAGGCAAAGCCTGAGGACTTTGAAATCGCTGAAAAATCAAAGCACATTCCAGGGGGGAAAGGTGGTAAATTGGAAGGGGGAAAATGCTCAGAGAGGTTTTAATAAAAGCAGAGCAGGGAGGGAGCTCAGAGCCCTTTCAAGATGTTCGTGGAGTGCCAGCACAGCCCTTGGGGGCACAGAGGAGATAGTGCCCCCAACCATTTTCCAGATGGATGTGGATGTCAAAGCCAGCTGAAATCTCCATCCCATGCAGGGAGAGCACTTGGGGTGCCCTCCTGGGGTGCTGGAAAAGCAGAGATTTCCCAGCTGTTCCCTGAGCAAGGCAGGAACCAGCCCTGAATGCAGCTGAGCAAGCCAAGGATGGCTCTGCCAGGTGAAGGAGCAAGAAAAAAGGTGATTTCTAAATGAAAAACATAAATCTAAAGTGCAGCCTCAGCCTTCCCCACTTCAGAGCGATGAGGTTTTAACGCTGGAAGCTGGAAGACAACCAGCGATGGGGAGGAGGAGGCTGAGGCTGAATTCCCTGCTGGGAACACGGAGCCCTTCCCACATCAGGCCGTGGAGCTGGGATCAGTGCACCCCACACTGCAGCCGGGGGGGCTGGAAACACCCAGCAACACCAGCAGCACAGCAGGCAGCCAGCCCAGGGACCTGCAGCCTCCTGGGGCTGCTGTGGGAGCCTTGGTGGCTTTGTCCCTGCCCCTCCTGACAGGGCCACCACCCTCAGGGGCCTGCCCGGGGCCACCAGCGCTGTCCCAGGAGCCTGGCTGTGCTGTCACTGCAGGCCCAGCCTGCTGCTGCATTCCCAGTCAGGCACAATGTTTTCCTGGCTAATCTCAGCGCAGTTGGGGTTGGGATGGAGATGGATGCGTGAGGTGGAAGACGTTGAGATGTATTCCAAACGCGTCGCCGGGAGCGGCTCGGGACGGGGAGGCAGCAGTGACTGCAGTGACAGCAGTGACAGCAGTGACAGCAGTGACTGCAGCAGTGACAGCAGTGACTGCAGCAGTGACAGCAGTGACAGCAGTGACTGCAGCAGTGACAGCAGTGACAGCAGTGACAGCAGTGACTGCAGCAGTGACAGCAGTGACTGCAGCAGTGACAGCAGTGACAGCAGTGACTGCAGCAGTGACAGCAGTGACAGCAGTGACAGCAGTGACTGCAGCAGTGACAGCAGTGACTGCAGCAGTGACAGCAGTGACAGCAGTGACTGCAGCAGTGACAGCAGTGACAGCAGTGACAGCAGTGACTGCAGCAGTGACAGCAGTGACTGCAGCAGTGACAGCAGTGAC
>VZUI01003635.1:0-15687 GCA_013401135.1 Cettia cetti
GGATGGGATGGGATGGGATGGGATGGGATGGGATGGGATGGGATGGGATGGGATGGGATGGGATGGGATGGGATGGGAGATGAGGAATGAGGATGGGAGAAATCTTCCCCAGGAGCCTGTGGGGTGTCTGCTGCTGCCACTCACCTGCCACTTTCCAAAGTGGGGACAGAGGCACTCTGTAAAAATTAGTGAATAATTTCTTCTTCTCAGACTCCTTCTAACTCAGGGTTAAAAGGCTTCTCTAGCCCAGCTCTGGGCAGTGCCAGGAGCTCAGTGCCAGCATGGAAAGGCTGTCTTTCATCTTTGGAATCACCCAGGCATCCTCCAGGACTTCTTTAGCCACTTTCTGGCCTCACCACACTGGGAAGATGATCCACAGTGCTCCATGCCGTGTGTTCAGCAAGGGCATTGGGATCCCAGGGGCTGTGGAATATTTATAGGAAATTATACAGCTGGTTGAAAGTTTGCTGTTGCTTTTCCCCCCCAAGAAATTCTTGTCCTTTTGAAACCCAAAGCAAAACAGTTTAAATAGATCAAGACTTGCTTCCCACACAGCTAGGGGTGTGACTTCCCCCAAACTCGATGCCATTCTTTCAGAATGCATTACCCGGTGGCCTTTGTTCATTGACAGGTGTGAGTCAGGACAGATCAGCCTCCTCTTCCCTCCCACCCATCCCCGCTGAACACAAAGGCTTTGACCTTCACCTGGCAGAGCTCCCTGGGCGTCAACTGCAGGGCCCCCAGGCACTCAGAGGAAGGCAAATGCCATCTCTGCATGAAACAGGGGGTCTGGGGAAGCTGTGGCAGCCCCTGAATCCCTGGAGGTGTCCAAGTCCAGGTTGGAGCACCCTGGGACAACTGAAGGCATCCCTGCCCACAGTGAGAAGAATTTTCAGGTCTAAACCAGTCTGGGATTCGTTTCAGAGAGAGGAAAGGGAAGAACAGGAGGGTTGAGCTGTGGCTGAACAGGCTTCTCTGCAGCAGGAATTGCTGCTCATGGGCACCTCAGGCAGGTGCTGTTTGGACCTACACCTCCCAAATCCAATCCTCAGCCCTGGGGCTGCCCCACTGCCAGGGCTGCAGCCTGAGGGTGGTAAAGGGATTTCAAGGCCAGTTCTTGGTACCCAGAGTTGTTTTTACCACTTCTTTGCATGTTTTCCTCAAATTTTCAAACTTATCTGCAGTCAAAGTCGACTCTTGGGCCAGTGGATGTGTGGATGTGTTTGAGACAGAACCCACCTGGAGGCACCCTGGCAGAGCAGCCTGATCCCACCCATCCCCATGGCATCAGCTCCTGGGGAAGTTGCACGGCTCCCTGGGACAGGCACACACCTCAGAATGCTCAACAAGCCCTGGAAATACAAAGACAAAGCTCTGTCTTTCCTCCAGCAAGATGTTGCTGCTATTTAAGGTCTATTATCCTCCCTCTGCTCACACATTGCTACCATCAGTGTTATAAATGGGCTGGGTGTACAGAGAAGAGAAGAGACCCCCAGGGTAGCAATTACTAGAACTGAATTGTCTGATGCAAAAGGCAGCATTACCCTGGTGTAATTTGATCATAAAATAAATTGCATTGCCCATAAACTTGCTGAATGCTGGAGTTTCCCCCCCGAGTTGTTTCCATGCATTTGGAGCCAGAAGGGCTGCAGGGAAATAGCCCAGCTCTGGCCACTGCCCTGAGACCCCAAGGAAAACTGTCATGGAACAAGTGAATATTCATAATGTGATTAAACTCATCTCTGACACGGTGCCAACGCTAATCTTCGCCAAACAGGCCTGGATGGGAACTGTGTGGAAAAATGTGTCCACGCTCTTGAGCAGCAGCTCTTGGGTCCTTTGCCTTGTCTGCTCCTGTTATCCATGTAGGCACACCCTGGGCTCAGCCCTCCTTCCAGGCAGGTGAATAAGAGGCTCTCGTGCCTCTCCACACTGGTATAACCTCCCCAGCCTGGTCAGTGTTTGTGTGGGCAACCTGCAGGGCAAGGGCAATGAGAAGTGGTGTTTATCCTTCTGATAAGGGACCAGAGCCCTGTTTGATGCTAGGAGCTATTGTTATGTTTTAAATTACACTGAAACTCCAATTATTTGTGGTTGTCAGGAATCCCAGCATATAAAACAAATCTGCTGTCCAGGCAGAAATCTGGGTGGGTGCTGTGCTGGGCTCTGCCTTTGTCACTTCTTGGCTTTTCTGGCTAGGAATTGCTACAGATAATATCTGGGAAATGCTAATTGCATCTCTAGTTCTGCTATGTGGTGATCAGATACAGGGGTGAGAAATAGTGGTGGCTGGAACAGAGGAGCTGCTGTAAACCAGCAGGATTTGCAGTGCCAGGCTGGGCGTGCTGGATCTTGCATCCGTAGTGTCTCTCAGTTTTTTCTGTACTTTCTGTAAGAATGCAAAGAAGCAACCAGATTGTTGTGAAAAAGAGAGAAAATCCCCCAGGCTCCTGGAGCTGAGGCTGAGCTGCCTTCCCTGTCCCCCTGCTGTCCATGCACTGGGAATGAAGGGGAGAGAAGGGAGAAGGGAGAAGGGAGAAGGGAGAAGGGAGAAGGGAGAAGGGAGAAGGGAGAAGAGAGGATATTTCAGCTGGAAGGGACCCACAAGAGCGCTGGCTGAGGCAGCTGCTCCTTCCCAGAGCCCTTCCAGCTCCCCACAGCTCAGTTTTGGGTGCTGTGAAAAGCCCCCAGTGTCTCCCCATCTCCTGCACTTCTTTCTCTGGTGCCTTTTGCCATCTGTGTTGTGCATCCAGCTCCCATTGTGGGAGGTTTCCATTTATAGTCCCGTGGTCTCTGTTTAAACCCAAGGGTATCTGCATGATGTTGGTTAAAAACCTGAGGCAGAAGCTGCAGCAGAAGCAGGGACAAGAATCTGCTCTCAGACACGCAGTGGAGATGAGAGTCTGACCACGTAACAACCCCATTTCTGGGAAGAAATATGAAAAATCACATTATGCAGCAGCAGAGACAAAGTCAGAGCCCATAGAGAGATGTGAAATCACGAGCTTGATCTCGCCACCACTCGAAGGTGAGATGTTTAACTAAAAGCACTCATTGTTGGGGAAGTTCTGCTGCAAGCCATGAGCAGGAGGGTCAAGATCTTGCCAGGAAAAGACATCACTGTGCATAAATAAATAAATCTGAGTGGAGAGGAGAGATCTAAAGCATCTGAAGTTTCACTAGCACTGATCACAGAACTGCACTGCTGTGTGTTTGATCTGCCAGTGGAGTCCTGAAATGGGAACGGCCGACAAATTGAAGAATATGGATTTGTCTAAAAAGCTAACACATGCATTTGGGAAGATCACACATTTTAATTACAGATGACTGTGGTACCTAGAACTACCTTTTACAGAGCAGGTAAAGCTACTGCCTGAGCTTTGATGGTACAGTATCCACATTTTACCCCTCAAAATGCCACTGTGACAGTGTGCTAGAATCACAGACTCATTTAGCGTGGAGAAGACCTCCATGATCGTCCAGTCCAACATTTTTAGCCTGAGAGCTGACATTAGGAACTCCATCCTGCTTCCCTCTGACACAGCACAGCCCAATGTGCTGCTCTCAGGGCCCCATTTACCCCACTGAGACCCTTTTTAGGCACTGGAAGGGGCTGGGGGTTTTTTTAGGTTTACCCATGACTGTTTTCCAACAGCCTGCCATGGGTGTCCCCCGTGGTAAAACACACACAAGGTCACCCCATCCAGCAGCCCCCAGGCTGAGCAGTGTGTGGGATAAGCAATTTCCCTGGGAATGCACAGCCAGAGCACATCCCAGAGGTGGCAGCTTGTTTGCTGCAGCTCCAGCTGCTCCAGAGCCTCCCTGCTCCCTCCTGCTCTGACAGGCGAGCTGCACAAACATCCCACCTGCTGCTGTGTAATTACACACTTGCCAGAGTTTTGGGGATGTTTTCTACATCTCCTCACTGTGACACGAGAAAGAAAATCTCCATAATGCATTGGGAATGAAGAGAAACCTGGGAGGAGAGCAGAGGTTATCCTGGGAGACCAGGAAGGCTGCAGGAAAGCAATAATTTGATAAATTAGAGGTACTTTGATGACAGACCCACTCCTTGTGGTTATGGAGAGATATGTGAGATCTGGAAGGATGATTTGGGGAGGAGATCCATCATTTCTAGGCCTAGCTAGAAACTCCTTTCAGTGGGGGCAGTAGTTATTTAGTTTCTGTTCCCTTTGGTGTTTATTAATTACAAATTTAATAACTCATTAGGATTAATGAATTCAGTTGGAGGTTACTTCCAGGTTAGCCTCATGACAAAATAAATGGCATTGGAAATCCAATTAGACACAATCATACAATAATTATATAAGAACATAATCCCCTCTCTGCAAGAGCAGGACAGGTGCAGCATTTCAAACCTTTTTTCCATGGAAAACCACGAGATTACATGCAGTCAAATGGGATTTGCAGCTGTAAATTCATGCATTCATGCTTATCCTAAGGTGGTGGTGGAATAACGATTGCTGAAGACAAGCCCAAAGATAAACACACTTTCAGGGTCACAGGCAGGAGACCTGAGCTCATTAAAGTATGTTCTAATACTTTTCAAGTTATTTTCCTTTCCCTGGTGTACTGTGCAGGCCATGAACACAGAAGCTCAGAAATTCCGTTATTTTTATAGAGATACAACTAAATCTGTTGACCCTGAACAGGTCTTGCAAGCACAGAGATTTTTATAAAAGGCAAGTAAAAAAAAAAAAAAAAAAAAGAAAATGTTTCAAATCTTTGAAAATAGATCATGGAAAAGCTTCTAAGGGCTGAGCATCTTCCCTGTTAATAAACCCCAGTGCTACAGACGTGGAACTTGCTTGTGAGACCCTGCTGCACTTTAGGGAGCTGGGATGGAGATGCCAAGGAGGTGGTGGACAAAGTGGTTTAAATGCTCTGAATATGAGGAACTAATTTCCCTGAAAAACAGCTGAGACCCAGAGAACATCTGAAAGATGAATGACAGTTGGTGGCTACAGCTGAGAGAGAGAGAAAATACATATATTTTATATATATTCCACATACATTTATATATGTCTATTTTTTATATATTCCTTTACTCAGGGATGTGAGCCCCTGGCACAGGGTGCTCAGAGCAGCTGTGGCTGCCCCTGGATCCCTGGCAGTGCCCAAGGCCAGGTTGGACATTGGGGCTTGGAGCCACCTGGGACAGTGGAAGGTGTCCCTGCCATGGCAGGGGGGAGGAAATGAGATCAGTTTTAAAGCCCCTTCCAACCCAAACCATTCTGTGATTATCTATATCTATCTATATCTATATCTATATATGTATGTATGTATGTGTGTGTGTGTGTATATATTTCTAATAACCCAGGGAGTAACAACATCAGAAGCTGCTCTATATCTCTCCCAGCACTGGCAAGAGTCCCATCTTTTTTTTAATATCTTTTGACCCAAAATAATTGTGCCTTTCCCCTGGGGTTTCACACCTTCCCCTGGGCTGGGGGTATGGAACCTTCTGCTGTGGGTTACAACAGTGACAGGAAAACACCCGGGAGCAGCTGAGCTTTGCAGAGCTCTTAGGTGGGGTTTGCCTTGTCTGAAGAGCAGCTGGGCAGCAGCTCCAAGGGGGAATTAGCACTGCCTGCAGTCACAAACAGCCGCTCCACAAGAAAGGAGTGGGCACGCTGTGGTGTTATTGCCTCCTGGTCCTTCGTGCCAATTTTCTGATTAATAACATCCCAAGCCACTTGATGCACTATTGATTCTAAATTCAATAAGAAGAACTGGCAGCTTCTGGCAAGATCACATCGTTTTTCCTCAAAAAATTTTCCCTGTTATTTAACCTGAACCTTCCCTGGCACAACTTGAGGCCATTTCCTTTGTCCTGTCCCTGTTCCCTGGGACCCCCCTGGCTGTCCCCTCCTGTCAGGGAGTTGTGCAGAGCCACAGGGTCCCCTCTGAGCCTCCTTTTCTCCAGGCTGGGCCCCTGTCCCAGCTCTCCCAGCCTCTCCTGAGGCTCCAGACCCTTCCTGACTCCGTTGCCCTTCTCTGGGAAGAGAAGCCCAACCAATAAACAAAAGCTGTTCAGATCCATTAACAACCTAGGAGAGAAAGGCAAATATGTAACAGTGAGCAGAAGGCGGCTCAGAAAGTGTAGAGAAGCCAAGA
Source organism: Cettia cetti (assembly GCA_013401135.1). NCBI lineage: Eukaryota > Metazoa > Chordata > Aves > Passeriformes > Sylviidae > Cettia > Cettia cetti. The sequence continues at coordinate 6,139 of VZUI01003635.1, forward strand.
AATATTGAGCTTTGATCCAGAGAGAGTATTTCAACAAATGCTGAATGCTTTGCAAATATTCCGTGCTTGCAGGAGCCAAAACACATGGCAAGGGAGGAGTAATGATGCCCAAAGCTCCAGGGTGGGCAGCAGGAGAAGGTTCCAGCACTCATCTGCTGCCTCTTTGGCACTGGGAAAAGCATCCTTTACCTAAAAGTGGCTTTCCACAGGAGCTGCCACCACTGCCACCTCTGACCTGGGAACAAGGCAGCTCTGTCTCAAAGCTGCATCTGTGTCATGCATTTCTGAGCAGGGGAGATATTAAGAATTTTGTTTCTTATAATTATGGAGGAACCAGAAAAGTGATTTTTTTTTTCTCACTTTTTGCCAGGGAGCTGCATTCAGTCAGGGCTGGATTTTCAGGGATATCTGTCAGGAGGGAAAGAGGGGAGATGGAAAGCACTGCTCTGGGTGTGAGGGCTCAGCTCCTGCAGACCCTGGGCAGGAGGTGACAGAACCCAAGCATTCCCATTTTCTCCTTTCAGGCTTGCTCAAAGGCACAGAGCCACCAGGACTCGCCTGTTTTGCTGGGGCAGCATTTCCCTGGAGGGCTGGCAGGGTCTGGCCTTTGCCCCAGCACATCCTGCACTGAGCAGCACCACGGAGCAAGGGAGCCCCAGGACAGAGGCACTGCCAGCAGCACGTGCAGATGCGAGGAGCTGAGGATTAGTAAAGCACAAGAAACAAACAAACAAGCCAGAAAAGGAGCACCTGATGGCTGAAACTGGGCTCTGTGTCCAGCCCGACCTGCCATCCTCACAAGCACCCTCGAATAATGAGATTAAAAGAGGTTCTCCATCTGCTCTATTGAGACCTTCAGATTTTCATCTTAATGGGACGTGATGCTTGACAGATTGAGCTCCACCGAGCAGCTCATTGTAAATTCAAATGCGGGCTCTGGGGCTTGTTGGAGCCTATTTTCTGCCCGTGTTGGCTGGCTGGGCAGGCGGCTCGGCGGCGATGACGGTGCGGTTTGTCAGCAGCGCTTCCCGAGCTCCGCGCTCATCCCCGCAGCCTCCGCCGCGCTCCCGCCTCCCTCCGGCCGGGCCGGGCCGGGCCGGGCCGGGCCGGGCTGGGCTGGGCTGGAGCAGAGGGACTCGCTCCTGGAGAGGGATGGAGCTCACTGCACACGGGCACAGGGAAAGAGCACAGGGGCTGTCAGCGGGCACGGGTCCGGCTGGGTCCGCCTGGGTCCGGCCGGGTCCTGCTGGGTACTGCTGGGTCCTGCTGGGTCCTGGCAGGTGTCTTGCTGGGTCCTGCTGGGTCCTGGCAGGTGTTCTGCTGGGTCCGGGGTGGTCCTGCTGGATCCTGCTGGGTCCTGGCAGGTGTCTTGCTGGGTCCTGCTGGGTCCTGGCAGGTGTCTTGCTGGGTCCGGCTGGGTCCTGGCAGGTGTCTTGCTGGGTCCGGCTGGGTCCTGCTGGGTCCTGGCAGGTGTCTTGCTGGGTCCTGCTCGGTCTGGCAGGTGTCTTGCTGGGTCTTGCTGGGTCCGGCTGGGTCCTGCTGGGTCCTGGCAGGTGTCCTGCTGGGTCCTGGCTGGTGTCTTGCTGGGTCCCACTGGGTCCTATTGAGTCCTGCTGGGTCCTGCTGAGTCCCACTGGGTCAGAGCAGGCAAAATGCCCAGCAGGTCACAAGATTGTTTTCATTCCCTCTCCCCGTTAGTCCCGGGCTTCCGAGCACTACAAACACATCGATTCCTCCAATTTGCAAGGAAAAAGGCAGTTGTCTCCTACTGAGTGGGAATGCAGTTCTGCCCATGGTTAAATTTTGGCCAAATACAGCAAAGGAGACCACAGTTTTCTTTTAGATGTGTTTTCCTGTATGAAAGCCAGCCCAAAAATACTAATTTTGCTCCTTTATTTATTTATTGTTCCTGATTTTCAGCAGTCTGTGGGCTATGAATTATGTAGAAGATGCATAGCAAATGAAGTGAAGCTCTGGCAGGTTTAGCACAGCTCCCGAGCCGGGCGTCCAGCTCCACCTGTCTGCAGCAGCTCCTGCAGCAGCTCCTGCAGCGGCTCCCTCTCACCCCACCTCCCTCCGCGAGTGTGAGCTTTCAGCCAGCCCGGCGGGCAGAGGGGATGACGCCCCTGCGAGGCTCTCCTGGGGATGATTCTGTGCTTCCGTGGCCCCCCGGATCACACACCCACACCCCGTGTCCGCACCAAGCAAATATATCAGCCCAGTCATATCAATCTGACCACGAAATAAAGGCCATGAATTCTTCCTTAAAAATCAATTCTCATTTGTGCCTTGGAGCCTGGAAGCTGCACTGGCTTCCTCCTCTCTGAGTAGCTGGCACTTAGCACTTGCTTTTTGTTTTTTAAATCCAAAGTTCTACCCTTTTTTTTTTTTTTCCTTTTTGTTAAATCCACATTTAATCTTGCATTTGTGTGCACCAGGGAATACAAGAAAGGTTTTATTATTTACATTATTTATGAATGGTATAATTTCAGGGCATCTGTATTAAACTAAAGTTCTGAGCGGAAAATAATATTAAACAAGACAAGTGTGTATATTTGCTTCATAAATCCATAAAACCTGATTAACAATGATGCTCCTAATGCTGGGTTGATCATTAGAAGGCTTCCTGTCTCTGGACCAGGGTGCTGCACTGGAGGCGTTGATGCATTAGGACAGAGCCCTGCAAAGCTCTGTAAACTGAAATTTGTGGTGCAGCAGGGTATGATTTAACCAAGGCTTTGCTTTTGGGTTTTTAATTCTTTTTATTACTTTCTCTGTGAATCTCAGAGCTGATTAACAATACAAGAGATGGAAACTTTGCTGTATTCTGCCACAGCAGTTGCTGGCTCTCAAAGCAAGCCTGATGCTTTGTGTTTCCTCTTCAGGTTTTCTTACTGAAATTGTGGCTGCTCCATCCCACTGCTCCCTGGGAATGGTTTCCTGCAGACATCACCCCTTCCCCTGCCCTGAGCCTGGGGTGCTCTGGAATGCATTTCTCTAAATGCCAGCAGCTGGCAACCCACTGGGCAGTGGGACAGCCAGAAAATAGAGTTTTCTATCAATTTCCCATATTCTTTGGTGGCAAAGACAGAGTTTCAAAGTTAAGCCTGAAGAGTGAAGGGCAGATTAGGACATTTTCCTGGGTACAGTTAATGAACTGTTGGCCCCCTGGGGTCTCCTCTCAGTGCCGAGTGCTGGTGATTTATTTCCTTGAGAACAGGATTGTTCAGCCTGGAGGAGACACACCCTGCGAGCTCGGAAGGTTCCCAGAGCCTGTGTGACAGAAGAGGGTGATGTTCTGATGTTCTGTTCCCAAAACCTCACCTCCAGAGCCCCCACACCTGACCAGAGCTCTCACTGCTCCCTGGAGTCACAGAATGATGCTGGGCAAGAGCCAGAGGTGAAAGAACACTCCCAGGGGGCTGCAGGTAGTGGCTGCTCAGAGAAAGCAGAAATATTTTTGCTAAGAGAAAATAAAAGGACCTCAGGACATTCATATGCAGCTCAGTGACACAGCAACTCCCTCGCAGTGAGACTCTCCATATGACTCCTCCACAAGTGGTGATAGAGAAAATTTTCTGCTGAAAAAAAATTAGCCTGAAGGTGAGAACTTCAAAGGGGCTGAACTCTGAATCCAGCAAGAGCCTTATGCTCGTCGTGGAGCTGAGAGGGGCAAGTGTTGATAAAGCACTTCAAAACCCTGCCAAGCCTGCAATCAGGATCCTCCCGCAGCAGGAGCTAGGCTCTGGCCAGCCCTGAGCACCAGGGGGGACCAAATGCTGATGAAATGCTCTGAAATCCCCCAAAGAAAGTGTGTGAAAGGGGAGGGTGGGAGGAGAGGGGGCCAGGGGATGCTGGGCAGGGTAAGGGAACATCTGGGGAGCTGCCTGAGCTGCCAGCCCTGACACCCCAGTGAGGAGGGCTTGAGCACAAAGCCCCCACGCCCCCGTTTCACCAGTCCTGGAGACTGCTGAAGGGAAAGATCTCCCTGTTCAGCCCCAGAACTGCAGCTGGGAGGACAAATCAAAGCGAGCTGAGCAACAGCTGCTCCCAACTTCTCTGGGAATTGGGCACCACTGTAGGGATGGCTCCTGTGAGCCTGGTGCCTGGAGTCTCTTGTTGGCTGCTGCTGCTCCTGCGGGCAGGTGGAGGATGTGAGGGGCCCTGCTCAGCCCTGCCGTGTCACCAGGGCACAGCAGTGACACCCCACAGCCCCTGCATCACCCACTGCTGCTTCCCGCTCCTTTCCCCCTTGGAAAAATGGAATTTTTGTATTGCTGGCACATGAAAGAAATAGGAGTTTTCTTGCTGCAAGCCATAGAAAGCAGGCTTCATTCAGTTCCTGAATAATTTAGAATACAAGCCTTTGATTAATTTCATGAGAAAAAGGAAACAAAGTTAGCTATAACTATAGGCCATTCAAAGTATGGATTGCCAGAAAAATGTGCAAAGCACTGTCATGAGAGGATTAATTACACAGATTAAATATTTTATAAGTTAAATAATGTGTATTTTTTTGAGACAAAATGGAATGTCATTTTTTCCCCCAAGACAGGGAAAGTAACTGTATTCACTTCCATTTAGCCCACAGAGCAACACAGACTCCACTGACAGAGGAGGATGGATCAGGGCTGTAATTCCCAGCTGGCACCAAAATCTATATTCTGAGCAGCATTTTATCTTCTCCCTGAGAGCCAGCTCTGAGCTTTCAAGTCTCTGTCACTTGTGAGGTTCTTGTGGGGGGGAGAAGAAAAGGGTCCTGGCAATTGTTATTCTCTCTATTATAGTCTCCAAATCTGGAAGGAAAATGGGCTGTGTAGAATGATTTTAATTATTGTGTTATTGTCCTGGAGGATAATGGCAGAGCCGTTCAAACTGTCTTTCTTTTTCCTTTACAGAAAAGAAGACCTGAAGCCAATTTCTGCCTCTGAACTGCCCAGAAGGCTGAATCCCTCTGCAGAAGGGTTTGCTCCATGGCACGCAGGGCACGTGCAACTGCTCTCCCAGGGGAGTCACTGCCAGAGAAATGGATGCAGGGGAGGTTTTCCAGGCATCACATCAGGTTTGGCCTATGATTCCATGATTCAATGATTCCATCCCAACAGGAGCATCAATCTTTGTGCTGGTTTTTATTGCCTGACTCAAGTCCAGAACATCTGACAGCTATTACATTTTCTTCCTATTGAAATAGTTTTATTTCCTAAAAGTCAAAAATTAACAGACCCCCTACCATGGATATATAATCTGCTCCATTGGGAGCTGATGTGCATCTTAATAAAGGCGTGGAGGAAATCACCCTTGTGAGGCAAAAGAGGGATGGAGCCCAGTAATGAGCCAGAGCCAACGCTGTGCTCACTGCTGACACTCTTTGCTCTAATCTCCAGCAATTAAATTGTCTGCTTTGCATGGAGCAACGAGAGCTGCTGAGGAATGGTGATGCAGTCAGAGATACTCCTGTGGGCCTTTCATCTTTAAGTGTTTCTTCTGAATTTTGAAAGATAAATTATGCTGAGGCTCTCTAAGTATTGAAACAGAAGGTGGGTCTTAGCTTCATGTGAGGGAGTAGTGTAATGATTAATTTGTTTTCAATGTGATGCCCTGGAACTTCTGATGGTGTGACTCAGAAAGGAACTCGGGCTTCCATAAGGCTTAGAATGGATATTAAGGAAAATTTCTTCCCTGAAAGGGTGGTTGGGCTTTGGAATAGGCTGCCCAGGGGAATGATAGAGTCACCATCCCTGGAGTGTTCAAAAGGAGTGTGGATGTGGCACCTGGGGACATGGGTTATGGGGAACACAGCACTGCTGGTTTAAAGGTTGGACTCAGTCTTAGAGATCTTTTCCAGCCTTGATCATTCCATGATTCTGTTACTGGGCAGATTCAGGAAGCACAATTAGTGGGAAGTCTTCTCAGATAGAAATAACTCCCTGCTCTTATCTGCATTTTGAATCAGTGATTTTCCTGTCCTGTCACTGCCTGTTCTGTCCCTGGGGGTGGTTCTTCCCACTCCGGGCTCTGGCACCTTGTGCCATCTCCTCCTCAATCCCTGTAACCTCCTCCACCACCTTGCTGCATTCCAAATTCCACTGCAGTCCTTGTTTTATCTCCTGCAGAGCCTTTCCCTGGTGAGCCCTCTCCTCTCCCAGTGCAGCCACTCCGAGCACTGGGCTGCTCCCCAACGTCCTTTGGCAAAGGCACTAAAGCGATGTGTGGGAAGATGGAGCAGAGATGGAGCAGAAAATCCTCCAGCCCTCCTCTGTCTGGGTGTTATTCCTCCCTGGCATGAGCCAAACCCTGCTCTGCCTGATCCTGCCTGCTCCAGGTGCTCCTGCTGGGAGCAGGCAGGGAAGGGTCACCCCCATACGTGTGCACTGTTCCTCCTGCAGTCATTTCTCATCCTTGCCCCGTTTGTGCCACTCTTGCCTTGAGAAAAGGGAGTTTAGAGGCGATTCGCCTTGGAAAATTACAATTATGTTATTGATTGGGTAAAAAGGAACTGTTTTATTAAAGCTTAGAATCCTGCATGGGGTTTTTTTTCCTTACAAATATCCTATTACATGCTCAGAGACCACCCACACGCTTTACTGCTTTTACATTTGCCCAGCAATCTTTCATGCCAGTTGACTTTTCATTTCCAAATCCCTTTCTGCATTAAACACAGACCCACACACTCCGACCCATTTTGCTTTGAAATAAATCATAAGTCCGTGCCAGAAATGACTCGGGGTGTTCTTCAGAATTTGTAAACAGCATTAAAGTCTTGTGGGAAATGTCACAAAGTGTTGCTCTGAATTTATTAAGTAGTTTCTCATCTTAAATGTCTATATTCCTGTACACAGCCTGACAATGTTTCTACCTGTAATGGCATTTGATGAGTGGGTAGATTCTGGGGCTCCTGGAAAATCCCACAGATCCAGAAAGGGGAAGGAGCTTTGAGGCTGTGCAGGCTGTTTTGATAAAAGGACAAAGATTCCATTTGGCAGCTTACTATTAACATTTCACTTGATAAAAAAAGAGGGGAAAATGCAATTTCTTTGGCCGTGATCAGGATTTGCTGAGTCTTGCCTACCCAAAGGATAGCCCTGGCTCAGAAGTTAAAGAAGCCACAAGCTAACCCCAAAGGAAACCCCAAAACCCCTCCTGATTCTCCATAAGGGCATAGGGAATAGAGCCTCCTTCCCCTGCAAAAGGGCAGTTGGTGCCTGGGTTTAGCAGCTGGAAAAGCTGCCCCACAGGTGGTTCTGCTGCCCAGAAGCTCCAGCAGCCGCTTTTTTCTTTTATTTCCCCTTCTCTGTCATTCCCCAGCACTTTGTTTTCTGCCAAACCACTTGCCTCCCTCAATGCTATGGGCAGTTATCCCCATGAACCAGGCAGCATCATAATCCACATTAATCAGAGGTGCCAAGGCTTTTTTAACCCCAAAGGCAAAGGGGTGACCCAGCCCGTGCTCCTGTGGTCACCCACAGGCTGGGATCAGCTCAGGGGGTCACACTCTGCTGACCCACGAGGAGATGGGGGTGAGCCACCTTCTGTACATCTCAAGGCTGAGGCCAAAGGGAATGTAAATTTAGGAGGAGATTTCCTCCTAATCCATGAAACCTCTCCTCTGGCTCTGCAGGGGAAGAATCCTTTATTTGAGCCATTTTCCAACATCATGAAATGAATTGCAGGTGGCAGAAGACAGCGAGCCACCCGTGGGGAGGTGGCTGGGTAGATTTTAGCACTTTCCCCCTAATCTCTAGGCCTACAGCCTTGTTTTCCCAGGACATCAGCTGGAATCCAGCCACTGCTATAATTAGCAGCAGAACCAGAGATGCAGAGGATTTTGTGGCCACACCAGGCGGTTTCCATCCAGCTCCCTACTCTAATTCAAGTGCTGCCTTGCACCAGCTGCTTAGAGGGTGCAAGAAATACCAAGCAGGCAATTCCAGCATCAAAAAGATGTATTGCCAGTTGAAGCATGTTGGACATAAAAGCAGAACAGCTTTTAATTAAATTTTTTTCCACCAGCTATGGAGGGCCTGAACAAGGAACAGGAGTGTTTTACAGGAGTAAAAACTCTCAGTACTTCACTGTAGCAAGAGAAAAGCAGCTTTGAAATCAAGAGGAGAAAGTGCTGATGGAGAGCAGGCTGTGCCTGGGGAGCAGTGTGTGGGATGGCACGTGTTCCATGTGGCTTTTTGTCAGGATTTTCCTGAAACATCTGCAGAAACCTTTCCCTGAGCCTTGTGGCCATCAGCTACAAATTTTCTTCCACACAGCATCATGGAGGGATGGAGAAAGAGCCAGCAGACCAGCCCCACTCTCTCTCTTTTCATTTTCATCTGCCCTACATCTGTGCAAGTATCAAAAGAGATGGCTCAGGCCACAAGAGATCTTTGAACAGTTTTGTGCTGTGACAGCTGCTTGGCTGTAGCTTGGCAGGAGATGGGGCTGGGAGGAATATCCCACCACCAGGTGATTTGTGGGGCCAGGGATCCCGAGCCCCAGAGAGCATCCCAGGTATCCTGTAATTGCTGTGGTGGGATCCTGCAGTGCTGCCACGTGCACAGATTGCTGGGACAGCTCCCACGGCGTGGCAAATATCTGAGTGCTTGTGGGGTTCTGCTGCTGCTCCTGGCTTTCCCTCTGCCCAGGGAAGGCTTTCCCTGCCTGTCACCTTGCCAGGCCAGGCAGGTGGGACCAGACCCATTTTCCCTCTTGCCCCTCACAAATCTGACCCTTTCTGACCGTGCTTATTCTGAGCAGTGTTTTGGGGAAAATGTCCCGTGGGAGCTCGACTATTCCGGGGGCACGTTGCAAGAACAGCAAGTTCCTTCAGGATCGTGTTAAGTGTAAATATATAATGTGGCTGCTCGGAATGATCCTCCAGAGAAAACCTGCATAAATGCATATTGTACAGAGTGTGAGAATGATAAAGGAGGTGTTAAATATTGCCCTGAGGGCTTCCAAGCTGGCTGCGAGGAGCTGAGAGGACTTTGCTTCACGCACCGCGGGGCAGTGATGAGGACAGCGCAGCAGCAGGAGCCGCCGGGCAGGAGGGGAGGCAGCCGGGGCTGACCAGGGGAGCGTGTCGGGGTTAAATGCTGCTCGCTGCCCGCCATGGATCTGTATTCCCACCGAGTTTATTGTTAGCACCGCATTACAGCAGCACCTGAGGCTCTGAAATCAATGAGGGCTCCGCGGAGCTGGGCTCCGGTGGGGCAGGATGGTCCCAGCCCGGGCTGGGCTGCACTCTGCTGCCCGGGGAGGCTGCTGGGGAGCCGGGCTTGCGAGGGCTGCAGGGATGGGATGCAGGATTCCAGCTCCCTGGGGAGCTGAGCTTGCCCTGTGCCAGGCTCTGGAGGGCTGCAGGGATGGGATGCAGGATTCCAGCCCCCTGAGGAGCTGAGCTTGCCCTGGGCCAGGCTCTGGAGGGCTGCAGGGATGGGATGCAGGATTCCAGCCCCCTGAGGAGCTGAGCTTGCCCTGGGCCAGGCTCTGGAGGGCTGCAGGGATGGGATGCAGGATTCCAGCCCCCTGAGGAGCTGAGCTTGCCCTGGGCCAGGC
>VZUI01003636.1:0-24167 GCA_013401135.1 Cettia cetti
GGTCGGGCCGGGCAGGGCCGCGCTGCCGCCCCTCACCGCGGCCTCCGCCCCTCACCGCGGCCTCCCGCCGCCTCCCGCCCGCCATGAGCTGCCGGCAGCCGCTGCCGAGCGAGCGCGGAGCCCGACAGAGGTGCGTGAGGGCGGCGCGGCCTGAGGGAGGGGAGGGGGCCCCGCCGCTCGGAGCGGCCCCCGGGGAGGGGTGGGGAAGGGGAGAGCGGCCCCCGGGCGCTGGGAGGGGTTAAAGGGGGCCGCGGGGTTAAAGGTGGCGGGCCCCGGGGGTTGGGTGCGTTCGGGAGGGCGAAGGGACGCGGGGGGTGCGGGGGATTCGGGGGAGGAAGCGGAGGGATCGTGGAGCGGGTGGGAGCTGGGGGACAGCGGGGATGGAGGCAGCCGGGGATGGGGTGGAAGGACCTTAAAGCCCTTCCCATCCCACCGCTGCCGTGGGCAGGGACGGCTCCCAGGGCCCGGGGGGCCCCAAGCGCCGTCCGAGCCGCTGAGGTCACGGCAGGTGTTGAGGAAAGGAAGGGTCCAGAGGCAAACGTGGGGTGAAGGGAGGAATATCCCTTCCCCAGAGTGTTCCCGGACAGATGGACAGCGTTTGGTGCCCGTGCTCGCAGGGATGGGGAGCAGCGAGGCAGCTCCGGGCTGTAGGCGTGGGGCAGCAGCTGAGGCTGCTCACAGCCCGGCTGTAAGAAAGGAGCCGGTTATAAATACCTCCCTCGAGTCTGTTTTGACTCATTCGAGCACGGATTAATTTTAGGCGCACCAAAACAGCTCCATCGTGTGTTGTTTTTTTGGGTTTTTTTCGGAGATCCTGGCTGACTTGTCGTGTTTGTACGGTGGGGAAGGATCGTTTGATGTTTGTGTGGGAATTCTGGGATGCTGCTGGGGATCAGCTGCTGTGTTGGTGTCACAGAATCACACCGGGGTTTGGGCTGGAAGCCACCCTCAGTCTCATCCAGTGCCACCCCTGCCACGGGCAGGGACACCCTCTGCTGTCCCAGGTTGTTCCCAGTCCTGCCCAACCTGGTCTTTGAGGTCTTCCCTTTATCTCCTCTAATCTGGGAATATCAGCACAGCCCCCATTATATCCTCCTCCAAACTCTGCTTTGCCTCGATGCCTGCAAAGCTTTGGATCAAAGTTGGGTTAAACCTTGTACCCGCCAGGCCAGGCAGCACAAGGTGTCAAGAGAGGGGGGCAAACACATCAGAAACAGGGAAGAGCTTGTTTTCCACGAGCTGTTTCCTGAAAGAACCTTATTTCCACCTGGGAAATGTGATTGTTTTGGAACAATCTGGACTCCAAACACTGTCAGGGTGGAGAGGCTAAGGCGTCGTTGTGGGGTGGTGAATAATTGGAGATGTGGTCACTGCCACTCGTCCCAGCGCTGTCCCCAGCCTGTCACGTGTCACTCTGAGCCCAGGGATTATTTTTAGATGTGCAAGGCTGACAATTGTTAAATGAGTTTATTTAGAAGGATGAGTTTGATGTGAGTGCACGTCCCTTAAAGCGCTGGGAAACATCTTGTGAGGAACAGGATCCTCCTCTCTGCCCCCAGGCAGCAGCTAAAGGGGAATATGAGAGTGCCCAGCACCTCAGGGGGCTGGGGACATCCTGCACTCATTTACCAGGTGTTCCTGCTTTTTGTGGGTGCCTTCAGGAGGCAGATCAGTCAGCTGCTGGTTTCTTTTCTCCTGCAGGAAGAGGAGAAGGAATGGCAATGAAGATGATGGTCACATTCCCCAGACCAAACGTAGCACCAGGAGCACTGTCCTGCAGGACTCGTGGGACACTGAGGTGAGACCTTCCCAGGAAAATCACTTGGAATATCCTGTGGAATATTGGGGTTTTTTTTTTCCATTTTTTTATTTCATGGCTTTGTGTTTGAGGTGGTGAGGTTTGACTTGGTGAGGTCAGAGATTGAAATCAGCATTTCCAGCCAGCCTGGTTATGCCTGGCCTGGATATTTCTGGGAGGGAATTTCCAATCCTGCTTTGCAGCACTCAGGGTGATAATTTCCTTCCGTTTCTGGTTGTGCTGTGTGGGAGGAGCTGTGAGGAGATGCTGAGGGTGATGTGCTCACTCTGCCTGACCATCAGCTTTGCCTTTCCTTTCACTGAGGGGTTATCTGTGGGAGAAAGACAAAACACATTCCAGGCAGGCCTTATCTGATGTGGAAAAAATGCTCTGATAGAGCTGCTCACTTCAAGCAAGACTTGTTCACAGCTAAAACGCTCAAACTCAAAACTCTTTGGGTTTTTTTTTTTTTCTCATATCTTCCATGATTTTTTGCTGGATGTGGGATAAACTCTCTTGTTTTCTTACCCCTCGCCAGACAGGTGTTCTCTCGCTGCAATTTGAGATTTCTTTCCTTAAAAAAAAGGTGCTGATTTCCCAATTCCTGCCAGATTTCCTGAGTTGTTGCCTGGGTGAATCACCTGAAAATTCACTGGGAGCAACGTCCTTGTGTTGCAAAAGAATCATGGAAAAGAGGGTGCAGAGCAGAGGCTCCTTTCTGAAGTTAATGAAGTGAATGAAATTAATTTCTTTGAAGGTTTTGGAAATACCCCTGGTGTTTTAGAGCCTCCTCACTTTGAAGGTGGATTGTAATGAGCAATTACAGTCTGAATTATTACAGAATTAACTCAATTATTCAACTATTAATCGTACAATTAATAAATTTTTAACTAAAAATATTTAGTTATTTGGTTAATAACTAAATATTTAGTTACTGTGTAACTTCGAGCTCTTTTACAATCTGGAAATGTTTTTTTCTACATTCCTGTAGGGAGAGAGGCTCTCTCCTCACCTGTACAAGTAGAATTTTTGGAAGGAAGCTGCTGTCCACCGTGAAGGAATTCTCTGGGATGAGAACTGCCCAGTGCTGCTGTGTTTTCAGGAGGGAAGCTTTGCATTTTGGGCTGTGATGGGGAGCAGCAGCCCTGCTCTGTTGCTGACACTGAATCACTTGTCCAACAGGTCAAACCCCTCGGTGTGTGTAGGGTAGTTACGGGCTAAAGCAGCTTTGTGGCGGGAGGAGCACGGATTTAGTGTGGAACAAGGGATTGGAGTAGGAGTAAGGAATTTAAGGATATCACAAACCTCTCCCCCAGGATGGTGAGTGGCAGAAGCACCTTTGCTTGTCGTGTCAGCACCTGGTGTTTGGGCAGAGCCACCAAGAGCAGGGCTGGCAGTGGCTTGGTGACCTCAGGCCTGGCCTGGTTCCTGCAGGGGCACGGCTGAGCCAGGGCAAGGTCACTGCTCTGCTTCTTGCATGCACTTGCCTGGAAAAGTCTGGATTTAACACATTAAACCCTGGTGTGAGGCAGGGAGGAGCTCTCACTGCTGAGGAATGTGGACACAGCTTCTCAAACTCCACGGTTCTCCAGGGAACAGAATTCCCAATGTTTTCTCCTGATGAATAGAGCTTTTTCTTTTTTTTTCTTTTTTTTTTTTTTTTTGGCTTGTTTTCTTCTCAGATCCCTGAACTGAGCATGCCCAGAAATTCAAGCCACGAGATTAAATCTGTATTATTCCAACATTTGGTTAAGGACTTCCTGTGCCAAAGGGAGAAATCCTTGTGCTCATTGTGCCCGAGTGCTTCCGATTGGTGTCGCTTGGAAAGTCTCAGCCAGTTTGGGACGCTTGGATTTTGTTTCCTGACCCTTTGCTGTGTGCAAAGACAGCTCTTGCTGGTTAAAAATCCCCTCTGGTTTGGGGATGTTGCCTGGGAAAGGGGCAGTGGGAGCAATTTGTGGCTTTGTGACACGTGAGGGTCGATTTTCATGGCAGGGCGTTGCACACCTGCTGTTTGTGAAGCATTCCTAAAATCCTGATTCCTCTGGCCTGCTTTGGTTCAAACTGACTCTTCCCTCTTGCAGAGCGAGGCCTCTGTGAGAACACCACCTCAGGATGGCAATCAGGCAGCTGTGTTTTAAACAGCACTTGGCTTTTGGCAGGATCTCTTCCTATTTTTTTTTTTTTTTTTTTTTTTTTTTTTTTTTTTTTTTTTGTCTTTTGCTCTGGAGAATGTGATGAAAGGAGGTTTTTCCTTAGTGGCAGTTCAAACCTGCCCTGTCCCTCACAAAAAATCCATCAAATTCCAGAGGGTTTGCTGTTTTCTCCCTCAGGATTGTCCTTCCACCCAGGAGAGGCAGCACCCCTGACTCCCAGCCTTCAGAGGAAGGAAAGATTCTCCCCAACCTCCATCAGTGCTGTTTTTTGGCCAGCTGCTGTAAGGCAGTGCCATTCCTGCTGCACTCTGGGTCGCAGCCAGCCTGAGGTGACAGAAAGCTCTGGGCTCAGTGCACGGGGCTGCAGCACAGCCAGTGTTAAACATTAGCGAGGCACAGCCTTTGCCACGGAATTTTGCTTCCTGCTCAGCCTGTCCTCCCTTTTCCAGGAGCTCAGCTGTGTTGTTTGCCCTGTGTTTGGGTAGGAATCCATTGCTTGTCCCCAAATCAAGGCAGCAGAGGTTGGAGTGGATCCTCCAAGGGGATCCTGAGGTTCCCAGCCCTGCTCTGCAGCCTGGGGAATCACCACTGCAAACCCTTTGCTCTCCTTTTCCCAGGGAAGGAAGCGAGTCTGAGTGTTCTGGCTGACCCTTTCCTTCCTGAATAACTTCTGCAAACCCGAATTTCTCATAGTTCCTCTTTGTTCTGGCCAGGATCGAAACACTGCCGGGTTCTTGGCAGAGATCAAATCGAAGTTCTTGTCCCCCACTACCCAGGGAAGGGCTGCTCTTCAGTTTTAGCTAAAACCAGCTCGTGGCTCTGTTAAACCCATCTTGGACGATGTTGAGAGCAGCAGGGGCTGAGTGCCTCTTTCTCCAGTTCCTGTCACAGGGAATTGTCCCAGATCTGCACACTGAACAGGACATTTTGTTTATTTTCAAACTCGCAGTGTGATCTTAAGGGTTAATGAGCCCAGCAAAGCTTGAAGATGCCCTTTTGATAGTGAAAGCCCTCAGAAATGTCACTGGGCTGCTTGCCTTTGCCCCTGTAAAGCTTTGTTGATGCCTGTCTTGCTGACTTGATGACTTTAAGGATTCTTTTCTTGTCTGATTGTAGTCCAAATGCGTTTCAGAATGTGCACCACAGCCCGGGGACATGGTAGGTGTTCCATGTGATGTGGGCAATGCTGAAGGGGCGCCAGTGCTAGTGAATCTTTGCCTTAGAGAACTGGAAATAAAGAGGCTCTGACAAACCCCGTCTGTCACCAGCCTGAGGTGTCAGAAGCACGTCCCAGGACACGCTGCCAGCTTCACAAAACGCACAAAATAATCCCTACTAACAGCTGGAAAATGTTTGTTGGGATGTGAGAGGCGAGCAGCAAGCGCGGCCAGGTTCTCATTTGGATTTTTACCTTCATTTGCAGAAGGTGGCTGTAACGAAGCTCACTAAGGAGCGCAGACTAAAAGGAAACAAAGTGTCCTGTGCGGTGGGTTTCTCTCCGAGGCTGCTGTGACCCCCTCCAGCATCGCGTGTGACTCTTTGTGTGCTGCTCTGCCACAGCAGCTGCGCTGCCAGCACCACCCCCAGCTCCCCCCTGTCCTGCCGGGGCTCTCTCCCTCTCTAGATGAAGCAGGAGGAGCTGGCTGCTCCCGTAGTTCCATCTGTGCTCCCTGGGGAACGACCCCGCTGTGTGTTTCTCTCTCCTCGCAGCCCGGGGCCCTTGGCTTGGCTTGCTGTGCTCCCACAGAGCTGAAGCATTTTCGGTGCTTAGCGAAACAAAGGAATTTGTCAGGGTTGGATGGTCAGGATCGATGGGAGCTCAGGGCCGGGGGCAGGGCTGTGTTCCACTCCAAACACCCACGGTGCCTCCCCGGGCCCTGCACGCACTGCTGGGTGCAGGCAGTGTGCACCGTTCCTGATTTACTCCAGGCAAAGTGCTGGGTGCAGTGTGCACTGTTCCTGATTTACTCCAGGCAAAGTGCTGGGTGCACCATTCCTGATTTACTCCAAACAAAGTGCTGGGTGCACCATTCCTGATTTACTCCAAAGTGCTGGGTGCACTGTTCCTGATTTACTCCAAAGTGCTGGGTGCACTGTTCCTGATTTACTCCAAAGTTCTGGGTGCACTGTTCCTGATTTACTCCAAAGTGCTGGGTGCACTGTTCCTGATTTACTCCAAAGTGCTGGGTGCATTGTGCACCATTCCTGATTTAGTCCAGGCAAAGTGCTGGGAGCAGTGTGCACCATTCTTGATTTACTCCAGACAAGGCCCTTCTGAAAGTGGTGCTGACTGATAAATCCCTGAGGATTTCATGAAATTTGTCCTCTTCTGCTGTGGCCACAAAGCTGTGACTTCTGTGGCTTAATCCTTACAAAAATATCGATTTTTTTTTTTTTTTAGCTGCTGTCACTTAACTCTGCTTTTATGAATCATTTATGGGGTGGCAGAGTAGCCACTTGCTGATTGACTCAAACCCAAATATTTGCAGGTCCTGACCAGCAGATGACACAAACTAAAATATTCCAGCTGGAACTAATGGAGCCTTTCCTTAGCAGCCCTGAAAATGGTGTTTTATGCCTTTGAATCCCTTATGATGATGGCAAATGCTCTCCCAGCCATTCCCATGGAAGGTGGTTATCCTAAATGCTGGCAAATGAGCCCTGGCCTCTTATTCCAGTCAAATGCTGAGTTGTTTTTGCTGCATGAGGAATTCTTTGGTGCCTGTTGCTCTTTCACTGTGATGTGGATTAAATTGGTGAGGGATTGCTGTGGAACACTTCCAGTTAACACTGCCATGGAGTACTTCACTGGGAGAAGAGTGCTTGATTTTGGGGTGTTCAGAGACTTAAACTGTGTGCATTTGTTTCTCACAGCCTCTTGCTTTGGATGCTTCAGATCTCACTTTAGGATTGCCTTGTAGGAAAATGCTTTGCATGGTGCTTCCCTCAGAGCTCTGAGGGTGCCAACCCTGCCCTGCCTGCCTGTACTGCCACGTGCAGCTCCCTGGCAATGTTCTTTATTTTCCAATTCTCCCATCACTCCAGCAAGCTTCACTAGTGCAGACGTGGGGTTGGGGGCAGAGCTGAGGGGTTTAAGTGGGAAGGGTTGAAATCCAACACCCTGGAGGTCACTGAACCCCGGGTGAGGGCTTGTCCCTTCAGCTCTGTGGCACCGGGAACAACCACCCCTCCGTGCCAAGGTGGATTTATTCAGTCCATCAGGCTGAAGAGGTGGAAGGGAGGGATTTCTCCTAAAGGTGTTGCTTCTGTGGGGTGAGGAAGAAGTGTCTGATGTTGCTGTTCACCCTGTGTGTGTCCCAGTCCTCCAGCAGCGACAGCGGGAGCAGCAGCAGCAGCAGCTGTAGCAGCAGCAGCATCAACAGCCCCGACAGAGCAGAGTCCAGCCTCAACCCCAGGATTGCAGGATCCAGCCCTGTCTCCTCCCAGCCCTTCCACGAGCAGTCTGCACTAAGCCAAGGTCCTTACTTCCACATCAACCAGATCCTGAAGGAAGCCCACTTCCACAGCCTACAGAGCCGGGGACGCCTCCCTACATGATGACCCAGCAGCTCCCTGCCTTCTGTGAAGGGACAGCACTGTGTAGATTTGATATTTCAACTTCAAAGTTTGTTAAAATGGAATTGCACAAAATTGCCTGTTGCCTTTTCAGTCTATATTTGAAATAACAGGTTAACAGGAGATTGTTTACTTGTGGTTTGCTGCACTATTGCAATGCAAAAAGGGGCTTTGAAGCAATTTTTATAGGATTCTTTTTGGGGTGGTTCTAAAGTACGTGGCAAGAGGAGACTGAGGAGTCCACATGTGTGTTATAGGATTGCAAACTGTCCAATTCCAATCGACTGCCTAATCTGTTTGTTAGCAAGTTGTTGCTTTCTGTAAAGTTCTCTTAAGCGTTCCTCTTCAGTTTTATAAGTCTTTTTTTAATTTCAATAAACTAGTTAAAAAATGATTCGGCAACATAATTTTTTGAGCATTTAGAGTTAGTGAGAATAGGAGCAGTGAGTGCAGGCCCTTAGGCCTGTGAGCTCCCACCCAGCTCGGGGTGCTGAGTCCTCTCTCATGAGCTTCACTGCTGCAGGAGTGGAAGGGAAATGTGAAATTAGAGGCAGGACAGGTCGGGCAGGTGCTGCAGGGACCACTCAGAGCAGGGTGGAGGTGCCTACAGGTGTCCTACCCTGCTCCAGCACCCCTTCCCAGCTGTGAAACCTTTTGTTTTCTGTTAGCGTGTAGGTTGTTTTGGCATTCTTTTTTCTTTAATTTGATTTTAACAGTGTAAGGCTAGGAGGTGAAAGAGCAGCTCTGTTCCAGGGGGACAAGGACAATCCAAGCTGTGCCTGGTTCCCGTGACACGCCCTGCTGTGCCTGAGGACACTGACAATCCCCGAGGGCACAGAGAGAGCTCAGTGGAGACAAACACCCAGAGCAGATTTATTGTTGCTGCCTCACTTGGTCATGCCCGAGAGCCAGCCCAGCTTGAAGAGGGACGGTGCCGCCGCCGCGTCCTCGTCGTCGGTGATGAGCTGCCGGAACAGGGAGCCCGGCCGTGCCCCCTCGTCCTCTCTGGGCAGCACAGCAGCTGCAGCAGGGCCCTTTGGGAAGACAAAAGTGACTCTGAGTCTCCCTGCAGCCCCGGGGCTCCCTCTGTCCCTCAGCAAGGGGAGCTGCGAGGTGGAAGCACAGCACAGCCGCAGCCGTGTCACTGCTGGGTGACACACACACAGGGCCACGGCACAGCACCTCGCTGCTGGCAGCAGCAGGCACCTGGAGGTGTCACTCCGTGCTCATAAAACCCCTGAACACTCAGGGGAACCCTCTGAGCAGCAGGGCAGGGGCTGCTGCTCTCAGAGCAAGGGGGAGAAGCACAGCTGGTGCCCTTGCAGGAGCTGTTCTTGGAGAACTGCGGATTTGAACCTCTCCAGGAGAGTTTTAGCATTGAAGAAGGAGCAAGCATCTGTCAGGGATCCTGGGAAGTGTGGCTAGCACAGGACACAGGTGTGCTGAGCACAGCACAGCAGCTGAGGGGAGTGACAGAACGAGCCAGACATCACGGCACACTTCTATGCTCTAGTCCAGCTGAGCTGGGAGAGGTAAGGAATGCCTTTCCTGGGAAATTCTGGGCTTTGAAACACCCTTTCTCTGGATCTGGTCCTTCATGGCTCTGAGTAATGGAGGAGAGTTGCAAATTGAGCAAATGACACTGGTAAAACCAGACCTTTACCTCTTTGTCTTGGCTCTTGTCAAGACTCAACAACTTGTCCCAGTTGCCAAGACCACCGTGGGCAGACTGGGCTGGTAATTAGTAAAGGAAGCATTAATTGGTGCTTCCCACAGCAGTGAGGTATTCCTTAGCTCTCACCCAGCACGCAGAGCTCCATCTAAGCAGATGTTTTAAACTGGGGGAAATGGAGCAACAGAAGGATTGGCTGCTAGAGCTCAGCAGCAGGAGAGCAGCAGGACACTCCTCACACAGCTGGGGTACCTGGCCAGGCCTCCTCGGGGGTTACAGGGCAGCATCCCACTGCAAAGGAGTTCAAGCATTACCTCCTGTCCTTCAGCCTTTCTTGCAGCCCTGTTTCATGACTTGTCACCTGTGTAAACCCTCCCTGCCTCTGCAGGTACTGCCTGCTCTGCCACAGGGCAGTGGCCCCAAAACCACAGGGGCACAGGGAGGGGTTTGGGGGGGTCCTGGAGAAATCCACCCTATCCCTGCTGTGCTGCTGTAATGATTCATCTTACTGAAAATAAAAATCAGGTGAAATAATGTTTGGCTATTTCCTTCTTTCCCCACAAACTCGAGTGTTGGGGGGACAATGAGTGCTGGGCAAATATTCCTATTTTCACAGCTCAGTTCAAACACCAACCTGGACTTTTTCTGTGCTCCTGGCAGTGGACTTGCTCTTCCTCGAGCTCGACATGCTCAGTGGCAGAAGTCCAAACCTTAAGAAATGGAAGAAAGAAATGTGGGAAGCAGCAATTCCAGAGCAGCAATTCCAGGGACAGGAGAATGCCTGGAAGAGCCAGGTGTGCCTCACCTGATCTGGCTGGATGCTAAGGGCAGGATGTTGTGGAGCTCCTGCGAGCTCAGCGCGCCGCCTCTGCTCGTGTACTGGTTCTCTGTCCCAGTCAGCAGGCCAAAGAGAACCTGGAAGGCACCAGGAGCTGCCTGGATTTGGGGAGGAGAAGCTGGAAGGCACCAGGAGCTGCCTGGATTTGGGGAGGAGAAGCTGGAAGGCACCAGGAGCTGCCTGGATTTGGGGAGGAGAAGCTGGAAGGCACCAGGAGCTGCCTGGATTTGGGGAGGAGAAGCTGGAAGGCACCAGGAGCTGCCTGGATTTGGGGAGGAGAAGCTGGAAGGCACCAGGAGCTGCCTGGATTTGGGGAAGAGAAGCTGGAAGGCACCAGGAGCTGCCTGGATTTGGGGTTCCTGCAGAGCTGACCCCACAGAACGTGGTGAGTCCACTGGCAAACCATCAGCACTGAGTTTGAACGTGAAATGTCTCCCTTCCCCCTCTTAACTCTTGTGTTTAATTATTCCCACAGCTGAGTCCCAGCCCCTTTCAGCACTGCTTAACCCAATTAGTGTTGCACAGGCTGCAGTGAGTGCTGTTAGATAAAGTTCAGCCAGCTCCTCTTTATCTTCAGCTGGCACCCATCACTCTTCCCCTTTCCAAGGAAGTGCCAGTGCTTATCTCGAGGCTTTAAGCAGTTTAAAGGCACCCCAGCTGCCCTGCTGAAGGTGTTGCAGCCCTGCTCCCTGCTCCAGCCCTGCTCCAGCCCTGCTCCAGCCCTGCTCCTACCGAGGTTCTCTGCACCAGGCGGTTCAGGTTGCTGTTCAGGTGTGGGGTGAAGACATCCAGGTCGAAGGGATCGATGTGTCCCTCCAGGAAGTCGATGACCTTCTCAATCCTGCAGGCAGAGCAGAGGGCTCCTGTCAGGGGTGACATCCTGGTGATGCCAGCTCTGAGGCAGCCAGGGATTTCCTGTCTGGGGTGACTGAGCAGAACGGGAATTACTCAGCACAACAGCTCTGCCCCAAGAGTTTCCAACCCTTACACAACCCCAGCAGCAGGAACCTGCTCCCCAGGCCCCCCCAAAGCTTTAACTCTTGGCTGGAAGTTTACCTGCTCTGTCCAGGGGCATCCTCTGAGGGTCTCCTATGGACACAGCCCACTGCCTCAGCCCCTGGCCACAGAACCCCCCCTCCTCTGCTTTGAGGATGAGCTCAGTGTTTGTGCACTTGCAGCATGCACTGTTTTAGGGCCCCCCAAAGCACTGCTGGAGGATGGGAACCCCAGAATGTGCCATACCCGGAGTCCTGCTTGAGCCTGCTGGGTTTTGTGTCCTCGCTCTTGGCTGTCAGGATGATGCTGAGGTACCTCAGGTCGTAGAGTAACTGCAGAGCCCTGCTCTGGGTCAGGGGGAAGCTGTCTGGCCTCTGCAGAGGGGACAGGCAGGAATGGGGCTCCTCCCTGGCACAGGGGAGGCTCCCAAGGGGAATAGTTGAGAACCCCAAGGCACAAGCAGAGCCTGAGCTCTGGTGTCTGCTCCCCTTCCTGCTCGGGTTTGGGGGAGGCAGGGTGAGTGCCAGGGTGTCCTGGACAGGCATTCTCTGTTCCAGGAGCTGGATGTGTCCCTGCATTCCCAGCCCATCCCACACCCAGGTACCTTCTCCTGCTTCTGCTGCACCAGCTTCTCATAGGCAGCGAGCACCTCTGCCATGCAGCTCCTCAGCAGCTCCTGCAGCGTCACCTTGGGCAGGGTGTGACCACCAACCCTGTTCACCTCCTGGCACAGGCTGAACAGGAGGCCCTGCACGTGCCACGAGGGCTGGGCAGGAGAAGAGAGTTTATTTGCAGCTGCTTTGTAAACTCCATTCCCTTCCACATGCCTTCAGCAGCCACAGAGCTCTGCCCCACAGCTTGGCTCAGGCATCTCTCACAGCCTCTGGTTTACTGACACCCCAGATTTTGGCAGCTCCCAAAGTCCCAAAAAGACTTTACCAACACTGGGTGCAGTGAGAAGAGAACTGTTTGTGCATCCTCTGTCACCCCAGACCCTGCTCTGCCCACCCCCTCCCTGGGGCTGTTCCTCCCTCCTCTCCTGGGCCTCTGGAATTCTCATCCAGCTGCTTTTCCCCTCAGGCAGCAGAACAGTAGGAGAAGGTTCACTGCATTTCCCTGTCCAGCCCCTCCCGTGCTGTGCAAACAGAGCACTCACTGCAGGCCTGGCCCTCCTGCCACCTGCCCTGTCCCTCTGAGGTCCTTCCTGTGCCACCAGCACACCCTTGGGAAGCCACACGCCTCGGTTCCCTTAGGATTCCACAATCCTGCTCTTGCAGCCCTGTCCTTCAATGCATCCAGCCTCCATGGAGTCTCCCCTGGGACCTCTGTGTTTAAATCAGGCCTCAGTCCTCCTCTGGCTCAGTTTTACAGGATCTGGGCCAACCTTACTCATAAACAGTGACAATGACCTATTTCCTTCCTCTGACCTCTGTCCTCACGAGGTATCTGCAGAGCAGCAGAGAGTGTTTGTCCTGTGCTCTGACACCAAGCAACCTCCCCAGCAGCTGGGCAAGTGCTTCTGGCAGCAGTGCTGGGCTCCTCCCTCAGGCTGTTCCTCGTACCTGCACGGGCAGCCGGATCTTGGACGTCACGCTGCTGCCAGACTCGGTTTCCTCCTGGATTTCAATCTCATCCCAGTTGGTGGCCGTGGCCAGGACAGACCCAGCTGTGTCCAGCAGCAACGTGTGGGTGAAGCACTGAACCAGACCCTGAGCACAAAAAGGAAAGCTTTGATTATAGGACAGTTCTGACAGCACCAAGGCCACCCTGCCTGTGACCTGCTGTGTCCCCAAAGTGAATCCCACGGACACCATCCCACCAGAGCCACCCCTCTGACCGGGCAGCAGCACAGGGAGCTCTCGGCAGCCCCAGCCAGGGAACCCTTCCCCAAAAGCATCTCTGAGGAGGGAAGCAGCTCCTTACCTTGGTGACAGCCGAGCTCCAGAGCTGATAAGCCAACAGGCTCTGCTGCAGCAGCTCTGCCTTCACCCCCTGCCACTTGGCCAGCTCGGGGGACACTTCCTGGGCTCTGCCCTTGCCCAGCTTCTTGGCGGAGCGCGGTTCCTTGGGCGCGGGCTCGGCGCCGCCCGCCCGGCCCAGCACGCAGCGCTGCAGGTGAGGGCACAGCTCGGGCAGGGCCTGGCACAGCCTCGCCATGAAGAGCACGGCGCTGAGCCTGGCGTCCCCAGGGCCGTCCAGCTGGCCCTGGGCGCTCTGCAGCTGCTCCCGCACGCAGCCCAGGAGGTGCTGCACGCAGGCGGCGCAGCGCTCCCGCAGCAGCCCCCGCACCGTGCCGGCGTCGGCGAAGCGGTCGAAGGCGCAGCACGGTGGCACCGCGGCCTCCTTGGGGACAGGGGCGTCCCCGGGGAGGTAGCACAGCACATCCTCCAGCCTGGCCTTCAGCTTGGAGTCCAGCGTGGAGCAGAAGCTCTGCACGCGCGGCGTCAGCGCCTGCGCCTTCATGGCCAGCCCGCTCCTGGCGAAGGGCCCGCGCTGCCCCACGCTGACCCACGCCGCGTCCCCGGGCAGGTCCCCGGGGCTCTCCGACCACAGGAACAGGGCCACGTTCTGTTCCAGCTGCATCTGCTTGCTCAGGGCACCGCTGCCAGCCTTCACTTCCAATTCCTGCAAGGCCACGGCCAGCAGCTGCTTGGAGCTGCTGGAAATGGAGTCGAAGCCTTCTTTGGTCAGAGTCTGCAACAGAACCGGGAGATAAAGCCAATTTGAGTGTGCCACTGAAACACTCCCTCAGTGCACTCTGAGCACGGTGAGACAACAACTGGGGGTGCAGAGCGAGGCTCCCCACAGCACAGCACCCACCTGCAGCCTGTCCAGGAAGAGCTGCTGCAGCAGCTCCTCCCAGAAGGACACAGGCCTGTCCAGCAGGCGCCGGCACACGGCCTCCCAGTTGTGGCTGCTGGACTCGCTGGACAGCAGCTCCCACACGGCATCACGGATTCCTGCCAGCCCCTTCATGCTCTTCACGTACACCAGCAGGGTCCTGACCCCCGTCCTGATGTCATCACTGCACCTGGAAGCAAAGTTTCACCTCTGTGAGGGGGTGAGGCCCTGGCACAGGGTGCCCGGCTGCTGGGTGTGCTGTGCTGCCTCTGGCTGCTTCAGTGAGGGCGAAGGATGAGGGGGATGAGGGGATGAGGGGATGAGGAGGAAGTCAGCCAGGCTGGGATTGCCTTGGCCCAGAGATGACGTGGTGCCCTGTCCCACTCACAAGTTGATCCACTGCTGCAGGGTCTCCCTGAGGTGCTCCTGGCTGATGGGGTGTGCCAGGGTGCGCAGGGCCGGCTGGAATTCCACCACGGCCTCAGGCAGGTACTTGAACCAGCTGCTCAGCTTCAGATCCTCCTCCAGCACCCCTCCTCTCCCTGGAATCACAGCCAGGGGTCAGCCCAGCACGGGGCACCCTCCTGCCTGCACACCTGGGCAGGTGCAGGGCTCACCTGCGGGGTTCTGGCCCGTGGTGCTCTCCAGGGTGGAGAAGAGCAGCCCACAGGGCAGGGCTGGGTCCGAGGCCATCCCCTCGGGCACGGTGTAGAAGAGAGCGTGGGCCTGGTACAGCGTGGTGGTGAGCAGCTCCATCAGGGAACACACCTGAGCTTTGATACCTGCACCTGCAGAGAGGTGACTCTGAGCCAAGGCAGCCCTTCAGCACAGCTCAGTGGCACCACGTCCCACTGGAGGTCCCTTCAGGGAAGGGCTGGAGGGCAAAGGACTCAGCCTTCCCTTCCCCAGTACAGCTGGGCTTGGCCTCAGCCCCTAAGAACTGTTAATTTTTGTGCTATTTTGCCACCACCACGAGATTTATGGGAATCACCCATCCCTGCTGCGGGGCCAGGAGGAGGAGGAGGAGGGAAGGCTGACCCCGAGCTTCCCAAGGAGCAGCCCCGTGGCACTGACCGTGGTGTGGCTGGTTGAGCAGCTGCTGGATGGCCAATTTCCTGGCCAGCAGGAAGTCAGCCAGGGCCTGGCGTGGGGAGCTGTCCTCCAGCAGCATGATGGCACACAGGGCTTCTGCCACCGCCTGGTCCGAGCCCGTGCGGCAGCGCAGCAGGGCCTTGCTCTCCTGCAGGATGGTGGATCTGCCACAGGAACCAGCCAGAGTCACTGCCAGGGCCCCACGCTCAGCTGGGCGCCTGTGGTGACTGCCAAGGTGTCGCTCTTCCCAGACTGTCACTCTTATGCCTGGATGTCACAGGACTGGTGAGATGGTTTTTGTCGCAGGCTCATGGAAGGGTTTGGGTTGGAAAGGATCTCCCTCAGTCCCTGTCAGTCCTGTTACCTGATGGGTCCCTGTCAGCTGCAGCCCCCAGGATGTGCTTGCTGGCCATGGGAAATTCCCTCCCATCCCTCTTTCCCTGCCTGCGGCTTTCCAGGGGCATTCCTGGAGCGCTGTGCTCCCTGCTGACATCTCACACAGCCACTGGCTTTCCTGGGGGTCCAGGGGCAGCTGCCTCAGGCACAGCCTCTTGGGACAGCTTAAGAATTCTCCCACCTTGCTGCAGCCGATTCCCACCCTGCCCTCCCTGGGCTGTGTCTGAGCCAGCCCTGCTGACAGGGAACACTTTGGGCCGGGAGGGAACTTTAGGACCAAGCACTTCCAAATCCCTACACCAGGCTGCTCCAAGTGTCACCCAGCTCCCAGGACGGGGCACTGGGACACTGCCAGGGATGCGACAGCCAAAATTTCTCTGTGTCACCTGTGCCAGGGTCTCACCCGTCCCCACGCAGCCCTTCCCATGCCCCATTCCCGGCGCACCTGAGGTGGCTGGCAGCCGCCACTTGTCGCAGCAGGATGGGGAAGCGGGCGAGGACGGGGCTGGAGCGGGCTCGGGGGGTGTCCAGCTGGAGCTGCCGGCGCAGGTGAGCCCCGAGCAGGTGGAGCCGGGCGGCGGGCAGGTACCGGCCGCCCTCCACCGCCCCCCAAACCTGCTCGGGAACCTCCAGCAGCAGCTTCAGCTGCGCCGCCGCCCCGTAGAAACTCTGGTGAGCTGCTGGGCGAACCTGGAGGGGGCAGGCAGGGCTCAGAGGAGAAAAACGGGATGCGCGAATAGAGATAAAGGACGGGGAAGAATACCGGATGAGCGGAGAGAAGAAGGGACGGGAAGGAGAAGAAGGTGGGAAAAGGGGCGAGAGAGGGAGGGAGATGGGGGAAAAATAACGGGGAAAGAGGGACCCCGCGCTGCCCCTCACCGTGCCGGCGGGGCCGGGCCGGGCCGTGCCGCCGCGCTGCAGCCCCCGCACGGAGCCCAGCAGGCGCTCGGCGCTCCGCCGCATCTCGGCGATGGTGTCGGCAGCCTCGATCAGGTCTCGGTAGCGCTCGCCCACCATCTGCCGCAGCTCCTCGCGCTTCTGCTCGATGCCGGCGCGCAGCCGCCGCTCCACCGCCCGCAGCTCGGCCGCCGTGTGAGCCTCGAACAGCGCCTCGGCCTCGGCGCCGCGAGCCGCCATCGCCGCCGCCTCACCGGCACCGGGCCCGGGCCGCGCCGGGAGCGCCGCCGCCATCTTGGGCACGGGAAGGGGATGGCGCTTCCGGGCGTCACCGCGAGGCGGCGCCGCCATCTTTGTGTCGGGCACTGCCACACCCCGGTGCCATTGCCATGGCAGCGCCGCCATCCTTGTGTGGGGCACTGCCACACCCCGGTGCCATTGCCATGGCGGTGCTGACATCCTTGTGTCTGGCACTGCCACACCCCGGTGCCATTGCCATGGCGGTGCCGCCATCCTTGTGTCGGGCACTGCCACACCCCGGTGCCATTGCCATGGCAGCGCTGCCATCCTTGTGTGGGGCACTGCCACACCCCGGTGCCATTGCCATGGCGGTGCCGCCATCCTTGTGTGGGGCACTGCCACACCCCGGTGTCATTGCCATGGCAGCGCCGCCATCCTTGTGTCGGGCACTGCCACACCCGGGTGCCATTGCCATGGCAGCGCTGCCATCCTTGTGTCGGGCACTGCCACATCCCGGTGCCATTGCCATGGCAGCGCTGCCATCTTTGTGTCGGGCACTGCCACATCCCGGTGCCATTGCCATGGTGGCGCCTCTGCCATCTTTGTGCCGGGCAGAGCTGCGTTGCCATGGAGGCGCGGCCAGAGGGCGAAAACGCCGCTTTATTTATTTTATTTCGTTTGTTTATTTATTTCGTTACGTTTTCGCTTTCTTCCCTGTTTCCCGGGGAAACGGCTCGGGCTCTGCGGCCTGCGGGTGCCGCTGTCACTCCACACACCCCGGGAGGTTTCGCGCTCAGGGCCCTTTGGGTTGGGGGGCTTGGCTGGAACAGGGCTGGGGGTGTTTTCCCGTTCTCCCATTCCTAAAGCCCCGGGATACTCCCCCAAACTCCATCCAGGATGGGGTGGAACGGCATTGAGCTTTAAGGTCCCTTCCAGCCCTGAAGTGAGAGGCAGAGCCACAGGCAGGCAGGATCCAGCTCCATGGGAGATGCTGCTGTGAGCAGAGTGCGTGGGCTTGGCTGTGAGGTTGTGTTCAAATCCCAAAACCCCCCGATTGTGCTGGAAACTGAGACGGGAAAAAAAAGAATCAGAGGTGTTTGGAGTGATTTGGTTTATTTGTGTGGACAGTAGCGCTGCAAGGCTGCTCAGAGCCAAACTTTCGCTTTGTAGGAGTTGATAAACTCCGCTCCCAGAGTTTTGAACGAGAGGGAACTGCCTCAGTGCCAGGGGAGAACCAGGTTGGACATCAGGAGGGATTTCTTCATGGAAAAGGCTGTCAGGCACTGGAAGTGCCCAGGGCAGTGCTGGAGACCCCATCGCTGCAGGGATTTAAAGCTCCGTGGATGTGGCACTCGGGGACATGGTCAGTGGTGGCCTTGGCAGTGCCACGGTTGGACTCGGTGACGTTTGAGGGGTTTCCAACCTGAACAATTCTGGGATGCTCTCCCAGGGAGGTGTCCAAGCCTGGCTCATATCCCACTGCTCCCTCCCAGCTCCAACACACGCAAACAACCAGAAACTGGAGGAAAACTCTTTTATTTCCCTCCCGCACCATCCACAGCCCCCTCCCCGCGGCACAGCCCGTGGCAGCCAGGAGCCCTCGCTGGGGGAAGGCTCAGCCCCACACCGGGACACTGAGAAAGGATTGCCGGGGAGGAAAACAGGGCTGGCAGCAGGGACACGCCCTGGACACGTCCTGGTCACCAGGGATCCACTGACAGCACAGCCAGGGACACGGAGCACGCTGCTGCTGGGGGCCCTGGATCTCTGCAGGGAGCAGAGAGACCTCGCTGCACCCCGGCCCTGCAGAATCACCTGGCACAGGGGCAGCAGCCTCCGGGCTCCCTCCCGGCTCGGCACGGTGCCACCACGCCGGGGCACACCGGGAGGGTGGGGGGAGCCAGGGCCCCCCTGTGGGGCTGTGACAGCGAACAGAAACCCCCGGGCACATCCAGTATTTACAATTTACAGCTATTTACAGACAGCCATCCCTGCCCTCCTCCCAGACAGCGTGGGGTGGGAGGGATGGAGGGATGGAGGGATGGAGGGATGGATGGATGGAGTGCCAGGCTTTGCATCCCTCGATGTCTCCTGGTCAGGACATGGCTGGAGGAGGATCCTCCCAGTCCGGCTGTCCTGCCCTGGCTTTTCACAGTCCAGGTCCTGGAGCAAGCAGGGAGAGGAGCTGAAATCCCTCAGGATACCCCGGCTGGCATCAGAGGCTGGCAGGGAAGGGCAGAGGTGCCCTGGGGCTGGAAGCAGCCGGTCCCATTCCAGACAGGGAGGCAGCTCTGGGATCTGCTGTGTCCTTTGCCTGTGCCTCGCTGGTGTTTCCCCCTTGGAGCCGCCGCAGGGAGGGGCTG
This sequence comes from Cettia cetti, assembly GCA_013401135.1. Taxonomy (NCBI): domain Eukaryota; kingdom Metazoa; phylum Chordata; class Aves; order Passeriformes; family Sylviidae; genus Cettia; species Cettia cetti. The sequence continues at coordinate 18,866 of VZUI01003636.1, forward strand.
GAGACTCTCCCTGAGCACTTTGGAATTGGCTCCTTCACAGCAAGGCCTCTGAGGCTGGATTGGAGTCTGGGATGGAGCTGGCTGGGCACCCTGGGCAGTCCTGGGAGGGAAGGGAGCTCCCGGAGGAGTCTCCCACAAACACAAGGCTCTTCCCAGCGTGGGAGGGCGGGGAATCCCTCCGGAGGCGCGGCAGGGCACTTCAGGAGATTGTTTCAGTCCAAGCAGCGCTGGAGCTGACACGAGGAGTGCAGAGATGCTCTGGGGAGCTCCAGGTCTGCCCCAGCCTCTCCTGCCCTCCCCAGCAGCATTTGGCTCTGGGGCACAGCGGGGCACTGCCCACCACGGTGCCGGGAGCCTGGCTGGGCCCGAGGGGGACACGGGGCTGCACCCACGGGGACAGCAGGGATCTCTCCAGGCAGGTGCCTCCCGTGGGGTCGGGGAGCTGTGGAGCCCCAGCCTCGCTTGGGGAACCAGTGGGGAGGAGAAAAAGGGGAATTGGTTCCCACAGGCTTTGGGGAGGCCACGCTGGGATTTTTAGGCTGCTGCAGCAGTGACCCAGCCCCAGGAGCCCCGTCCCTGCTCCAGGCACCCCGGGGAGCTCGTGGCACACCCCGACCCGTGCTCCCCCTCTCCTGGGATTTGGGAAAAGCCCTTCCTGCCCCTCCAGGCAGGAGCTGTCACTACTCCCTGCTGCCCAGGGCCGGCCTGTGTGTGAAGCTCTTGCAGGCTCAGTCTCTTGGCTCTGCAATCACCGGCAGAGATTTCTCAGCCCCGCGAGTCTCTGCAGAGCAGATCCAATCCGAGGTCAAGTTCCCACTAAAATCAAGTGGCTGGGAAGGAAAACTTCGTTACCAGCAGCAGCAGCAGCGGTGCTGATGTTTATTAGTCAGCAATGAACAGCAGAAGGTTTTATTTTGCTGGTTTTACAGCCACTGCTGGGCCGTGGCTGCAGCTCCCTCCCAGGGCTCCAGGGCAGCACATTTTGCTTTCCTGCCCCTTTTTCCTTGATGAGCTGTGGAAAGGTGGCCAAGGAGAGCCCTGGCAGCCCCCAGGAGCCACCTCGGGCCCCTGCCCTGTTGCATCTGGCCTTGGTGGCCTTTGGGATGTTGGTGGCAGTGCCCAGGCCCCTCACTCCTCACCTGCAGCCCTGCTATCCCCATCCCAGCAGAGCCCCTGGGTGCAAAGGGGGGACACATTTCAGGTCACAGCTCTGAGCACCCTCAGGTGTCACTGCCAGGACAAAGCTGACCCGGACACGGGTCCTTCCCAGGGCTGGAATTCCCAGGATTTCTGTATTTCCACATCAAAGCAGCGCAGAGGGAGGCTGCTCCCAGCTGGAGGCTCCTGCTGGGGATACAGTTGGGAACAGGTGTCCCTCCCTCCTCCGTCGGGATTTTGGTGGCAGGGCTCGCAGGGACACGGCTGGGATGGAGCCAGACACCGGCAGAGCGGGGTTTGGGGGGGCTGCAGGTGAGTGCTGGGGGCTCCACGCAGCCCCCTCCCCTCCGCACGCCCACTCTCCCCGCAGCCGCCTCCCCCTCGGAGTGCCCGCGGCTGCACTGACGCATCGCTGCGGCTCTGCCACCGCGCCTCGTCCCGCCTCGTCCCGGCCTCCCCGGGCAGCGTTTCACCCTGCCCCGACCCGCTGCCCGTGCCTCCATCCCTGCGGCGTCAGCAGAGCCGCTCCGCCCCGCGCCGGGGTCAGCCCCGCTCCCGCGGCAGGGGACAGCGAGGGGACAGCGAGGGGACAGCGAGGGGACAGCGAGGGGACAGCGGGGGGACAGCGGGGGGGGAGCGAGGGAACAGCGGGGGACAGCGGGGGGACAGCGAGGGGACAGCGGGGGGACAGCGGGGGGACAGCGAGGCCACACACCGGCACCTGAAGGCTGGCACTGCTCCTCGGAGGAGCAGGAAAGAGTTAAAAGCAAACAATTGCTGACACGGCTCTGCTTTGTCTGGCAGTGAATGCCCGGCAGGGCCGGGAGCAGGTACCCAGGCTGGCACCGAGCTGGCAGCGGGGCACAGCCCCGGGCTGGGATTTGCTGCAGGAGCCGGGCAGAGCCCGGGGAAGGCTCTGGGGTGGAGCGCGGCCTGGGGCTGCGTGCCTGAGCGCTGCGACCCCGGGGGTGGTGGCACCTCGTGCTCAGCCTCAGCTGTCACAGCTTGTCCTGCCAGGTGAAGGCTCCGCCGAGCTGGGGACACCAGGGTGGGCTGGGACGGGGCAGGGGGACCCAGCCCCGGCTGTTTGCCCCCCCGAGCCCCCCACGTTCCCACGGCTCAGCTCTGGAGGGGGCCTGTGAACAGATCCGGCCTCTGGCACGGCAGCTGCGCCGGGCGCTCCGGCAGGAAGCCGCCACTTCTCCTCTCCCCTGGGCTTTCCCTCCGGCTCCCCCAAGGAGGGGTCAGGGCTCCAGAGCCCCGCGTTTGTGCCGAGCTGGGAGGGCAGCCCGGGACAGGGACAGGGACAGAGGGGACAGGGACAGGGACAGAGGGGACAGGGACAGTCTTGGGAAGCCGAACAGAGCGGATGCGGGGCCAGCCCCGCCACCCCTCGCACAGTGCAGGATCCAGCGGCGTGGATCCGTGCTGCCCTGCCCATCCTCATGCCCAGCTGCCGGGAGCCCCGGTGTCTGCTCTGCCCGGTGCCCAGCACCCCCTTCCCGTGCCCATCTTCTCCATCACCCCTCCTCCGGCGTGACTTGCCTGGAAGGAGCGGGGAGGTGCCACCCCAGGGATCCTCGGAGACAAACCCCGATCTCAGCGGGGTGCGGGAGCCGTGGGCAGCGCCAGGTGCCCGTGCCAGGCTCCCCCGAGGTGTCACCGCCGCTCAAACACTTCCAAGGATTTCCCGGCAGGGAGCGGAGCGCTCGTGCCGCGGGTGCCCGGAGCAGCGATCCCGGCAGATGCGGGCGGAGGGAGGGGCGGAGGGAAAAGGGGGAAATTCTCCATCCCAGGAGAAAAATCTGCGGGCAGGTGACGCCGCGGCAGGGGAAGGGCTCTGCGGCAGCGGGACGTGGCAGGGCTGGAGGAGGCGCGGTGGGCTCAGAGGGGCTGCTGCGGGGCCAGAGCTGCTTCCCGTGGGGAAGTCACCCCGGTGCTGGCGTGTCCCCTCCGGGCAGGGCGGCTGCGGCAGGCACACAGCACGGGGAGGCTGCGGAGTGAGGAATAACCGGGGGAAAACGCAATCCCGAACATCCCGGGCTCCTCGGCAGCGACTCTCGCCGGGAGCCCCCAGCAGGTCCCCGCGTTGTCACACACCTGTGGCCTCCTGAGGTCCCCCCGCGTGTCCAGGTGCTCCCACCCGTTGTGGGGCGGAGCCCCGAAGCCAGCCGGCCCCGAGGGTGGCCCGGGGGACCCGGCAGAGCCGTACCTGTGCCCGCGGTGGCACTTCGGTGTGGAATCGCGCCGCGTCGCCGCGAGTTGTCTTTGTTTTCCTGGCGAGGCAGCTCCTCGTGACCCGGATCCTTCCCAGCTCTCGAAAGCTGACCCAGCGGAGGATCCCCGAGGCCGTGGGGTGCTCCAGCCGTCCCCTCGGGTGGCATTCCCGCCGCGACCCCGCGGTGCCACCCCCCTGCTGCGGGCGGGAGAGGCGGGGCGCGGGCAGGGCCGGCCCCGCTGTCCCCTCAGATGCTGGTCTGCAGGTCACCGTTCAGCAGGGTCCTCTGCGTCTCCGTGGTCTCGTTGAGGCGGGACTTGTCCTGCTTGCTGTCGCTGCGGTCGGCCTCGTCCATGCCGCTGACCTTCACCAGGCACAGCACGTTCTGAAAGCTCTTCTTGAAGTTGTCGGACAGGAAGGCGTAGAGGATGGGGTTGGCGCAGCTGTTGGCGTAGCTGAGGACCACCACGAAGTCGAAGATGCCCTTGAGGACGGGCGTGGGCACGATCATGACGGACACCGAGGAGACGTTGAAGATGTAGAAGGGGAGCCAGCAGAAGATGAAGACGGCCACCACGATGGACACCATCCTGGTGACCTTCTTCTCGGACTTTTTCCTCTTGGAGGAGCCCACCCTGATGCCCGAGGACTTGACTTTGATGATGATGAACAGGTAGCAAAGGCAGATGATGGTGAGAGGCACCAGGAAGCCCAGGATGAAGGCGTAGATGATGAAGCCCGTGTACCAGGCGCCCGACTCGCCCGGCCAGATGATGGTGCAGCTGCTCCTGCCGTGGTTGTGCTGCACCCCGGCGTAAATCATGATGGGCATGATCACCAGCAGGGAGACGCCCCAAACGGCCACGTTGATCATTTTGGCCGTCCTGGGCCGCCTCCACTTGGCAGATTTGATGGGATGCACCACGGCCAGGTAGCGGTCAACGCTCATCACCGTCAGGCAGAAGATGCTGGTGAACTGGTTGATGCCGTCCACCGTCATGACGATCCTGCAGAGGGCTTTGCCGAAGGGCCAGTGCACCAGGGCCACCTGCATGGCCAGGAAGGGCAGCCCCAGCATGAAGAGCTCGTCGGCGATGGCCAGGTTGAGGATGTAGATGTTGGTGATGGTTTTCATCTTGGCGTAGCGGAGGATGACGTAGATGACCAGCGTGTTGCCGCACAGCCCCACGATGCAGACCACGAAGTAGATGAAGGTGAGGATGGCGTTGCTGGTGAGGTCGAAGTGCTGGCCCGTGCCGTTCTGCGAGGCGTTGGTGGGCGCCTCCAGGGAGAAGCTGTCCGAGGGGGACGCCGGCGAGTACCAGAAGGCGGTGGCGTTGGGCGGCTCGTCCTCCATGGCTCTGCTGCTCCCCGGGCGCTGCTGCCTCACAGGAGCCGAGACGGCATCTTCCCTGCCTCTGGGGAGAGAGAGAGGAGAAGATTCTAGAAGTCGGGGAGTAAATGGAAACGAAGGGATTCCTGGGGAGGATCTGGCCATCCTGCTGCCAAGCTCAGCGGGCGAGAGGCTCCCTGCGGGGGGGGGGGGGGGTGGGTTCCCAAGCCGCCCCCCCGCGTCCCCTCCTGGAGCAGCCAGCCCGAACACGCCGCGGCTCCTCCCGGCTCCGGCGATCCCCGAGCCTTTACGACTCCACAAATCCAGCCGGTGCGTCCCGGTGGGTGCGACTGATGCCCGGGAGCACCGAGCGTCGGGGGGAAGCCCCCTCCTCCTCTCCCGGCCCTTCGGCGGGTGCAGCCCCTTCCCTCCCAGTCGGCACGGCCACACCGAGCCCGGGCGGCTCCGGTGGGCGCCGAACTCGCTGCGGGGAGCCCCCCGCCCGCGGCCCCGTCCCTCGGCTGCGGAGGGCACCGGGCGGTGCTGCCCCGCCGCTCACCTGCTCCGGCCGCGCCCCGGCCCTGCCCGCCGGG
>VZUI01003640.1:0-15699 GCA_013401135.1 Cettia cetti
GGGGGGGGGAGGGGGGGGGGGTTTTCATTTCTTATATTTTTTAAGTTGTGGGGAAATCTAAAAGCTGGATTGTGCTTCTTGTGTTGGTGTTAGGAGAAGAATGACACAATGAAGATGTATTTTAAAAGGAAGGTTTCATTTGCACATGCAAAAATATATTTCAGTGTTTGTTTTGATCTGGCTCATGAGTTTTAATGCAACTGGTAAAAAAATCAGGTTTTTAAAAGTTTAGTTTTTGTTTCTTGCTGCATATTGCACAAAACGAGAGAACTGTTGGGTTTCAGTGCATACCTTGTGCCTTAGGTTCTTCTAGCACAACCTGAGGAGAAATATTATTTTACATATAGTGCAGATGCTTGTTTGGAGGGTGTTTTCAGCTCTTTGCATGGAGGGCAAATGTTCCTATTTCAAACTCATATTGAAGAAGAACACTTTTAACAATCTCTTTTTCTGTCATTTGTGATCTGCTGACAAACACTCTTCTGCTAAGCAGAGGACAGAAGGGAATGGATCAGTGCTTTGCAACTCCTCCTTGGGAGCTGGGGCTGAGCAGTGGCTTCTGTGGCCAGAACTTGCATTTTGCACCCCTAATATATGCACAGTAAGAATAATTAATAAATACTTTGTAGTGAGATATGAAATGTTCACAGTTGCTGCTCAAAGCATGCAATTGTTTATTTGGCTAGGAATATTTTGCTGTTCAGCTTTGTGGCAGTAGTACTAATGGACAGAAATTCAAACATTATTAAGCAAACAACTGTTATGCAGATTTCTCTCCCCTTTTATTTTTAAATTTTGGAAACTGCCCCCTGAGCAACTTCCTGACACCAGAGCCTTCTAACATCTCTAAATGTTGCTGACTGAAAAAAAACAAACAACACTGTCACATTTGGAAAGTCAAAGCAGAAAAGTGTCTCATTTGTAGAGCGATTCATTTCGATTTTCATCTTGCTGCTGTCACTGAGGATACATGAACAACAGCAGTTGGTATTGTCAGGAGACCTAAGCAGACCTGTTTCGTTGGCTGACTTGACAGCTGTTCCATGAAAGAGATTCATGCTCACAAAATCGGAAAAGTATGAAGACCACATTTTCTTCTTAACCCTTTCTTGCCTCACTGTACCTGTGTTATACTTTCATAAAAAATCAAAGGGAAGGATCAGGTTGCTGGGGAAAACAGTAGAGAGACTTGGTTTAGCAAACTGCCACGTGTGTCTGATGCAGCACTCCCTGAAGCAGTGTCTTTGACATTGTTCGGGTCTGCACGGCTGTCTGGGGAAATAAAACACAGGGACTGATTCCCTTGTTACCACAAGCAGCACCTAGTGGGAAAGAATTTTACATTATTCTTCAGAATAACCCATTTCTCAGGGAACCTGGATCCTTTCTTCCTTTAGATCAGAAAATATGCAAATATTTAAATGTTTTTGAAAGGGTACTTTCTCTATGTTTTCTGCTTCCTTTAGCTTTGAAAGAAACATATTATTTTAACAGGTATTATTGCTACATGTTTGGGTTTTCTAGAGAGTAAGGATTTCTTATAACAGTGGGCTAAACTTGGTTGTTCTGAGGCTGAGTTCCTAAACTAGCATTTGTCTGCATGCTCAGCCCTTGAGCACCATAATCACCCATGTGATTTATGCAGAAGAAGAGTTTGTCTCACAGTAATGTAGATGAGAGGAACTTTAATACCCAGTGGTTCCACAGGAGTGGTGCTGATGGCCCTGCGCTGACATGCATTGGTGAAGCTGTTTCCTTCAGCTCCTGCTGCAAAGCTCTGCAGCTTCATCATATGATACCAGGAGGTGTTGTGGCTCTGAATTGTTACAGTCAATGGGAAATAAAAGACTGTGGAAATGAATCTCCATGAGAAAGTCAAGCTTGATATAAAGCTGTGCTCCATCACAAATATAAATGCCTTGGCAATTACACTAGAAGGAAGCCAGATTTCAGGAGTGTTTAGTTAGGGCTCGGGAGTTTGGTTCAGACTACACTGAAAAAAAAAGTAAAATAACTGGAATGCATGAATGAAACCAGGGCTGTTTCTTCCAGCCTGCCCTGCTGTGGCCCTTAGTGTGATTTGTTCCAAGTCTTTTGAAAGGTACTGTGGAGCCCTTGCCGTGGGCAGGCACAGGTGTGGTGAGGGAACTGCTTTGGTCTGCAATCATTCCTCTGTGCCTTGGATGAGCCATTTCAAATGAATCACCCGTTTATCTGGGACCAGTGTCTTGGATTGCCTCTATATAAGTCTAATCTAATTATTTCAATAATTATAGCTACTCTGATAAGGGTGAGGCTTAGAAAAGCTCCTTGAGATGGTACCCAGATGGGTTTTCCTGCCCCGGGACATGTGTTAACTGTGGCATTTGCCTTTGCAGTCGGGTAAAAACAAGCCTTAGAGTACATGTTCCACCAAGTGAACACGAGCACAGGCTCTGCAGTGCAGCCATGAGATCCCAACACAGGAAAGCACAGAGGCACTTTACTCATTGAGTGTTACCACTAAAAGCCACGGGCAGGACTGCCCTTGTCGGCAAATACTGTTTCCATTAGGATGTGTTTACAGAACGAGCCATTAAATATGTATTGGACACCTCTGGCTCGTGCAGATGGAGGCACAGGTGACACTTGTGTGAAATAATGCTCAGCAGTCAGAAACCTTTTGCTCCTGAGCCATGTTAAACACAGCCCTGCTTTTCACAGGACATTTTCTGTGGCTTGTACAGCTGCCCCCAAAAACACACTCAAACAGAAGAGCTCAACTGATCAAATTACTCTGACTGGCTCCTGCTGTACTCAGCAAAGCCACGCTTCTGTTGCTTTCTAAGACAGGAGAAAGAAATGACAAAGAGCTCTCTCAGATGGGGCCATGGCACTTTCTTACCTGCCCACACCAACAAAACTGATGTTTGTGATTATCTGGAGGCTGCAGCCAGGAGTACTTTTACTGTAGACATAAGCAAGAGTCCTCATCTTTTGTCATTGATTACCAAGCAAGCAGGACCTATGAGTAGTTGCTTCTCATTACCAGCTTTATCCTGTAAAGTGCTGCTGAGCACCCGAGACCTTTTGTTTATTGGCTTGTTTAGGACAGGCAGTGAATTTAAGCAGTGAATGCACATGTTCAGATGTAGTGTTGCATTATCTAATTATCTGCCAGGTAGGACCTAACAAGGTTGAAATATGAGGGACATAGGAACAAAACTGCAGGTTGTTTTAGAAATCTCTTTTCAAAGTAAGCCTCAGTTTAGTTTTCCAGATCTGCTGCTGCTTACAGAAGTCATTCACCTGACTTTTTTTAAAGCAAAACTAATTAATTACTTCAAGCTCAGCATGCATGGAAGTGCTTTGCTAGATACAGACCTGCAGTCAACCTATTATCAACTTTAATTACCAAATGCTGTGCTTTTTTTTATCTAGGTTTAAGCACTCATCCCAGTTTTTTCAGCCCAAAGGTTCCTGAGGCAGTTTATATTGATACCTTAATGACCAAGTATCCATAACAAGTTTTTTACAACCTGGGAGAGGGAGGACAGTCTGGCTGTATTACACCACAGCACATTCTTCATTTTCTGGGCTGTGCTGTCTCTCTGCCATTCAAACACAGTCCTGACAATTGTTTCTAAGTGTGATGTGCCAAAAGCCCCCAGCCAAACCCCTCAGATGTGTGCACATGAATTGGTGCAGTCCTTGCTTTACATGTTGGGCACAATGAAGGGCTTGATTGTCTTACTGAGACTATAATATACATTAGCAATGGGGTCTAGATATTTTAAACAAGTCTGCCTCCTCCACTTCCTTTTTAATTAATAAATTATAAGTTAATTAATGATGTGATTTTATCCCATTTCCTCCTAAAAGCAACCTTGCTGAGATTTTAACCTGTGGTTACAGTGAAGTCTAGGTGTTTTAAACAAAGCCACCCCTTCCAACTCCTTACTCTATAATTAATAAATTATGAACCAATTAATTACCCTTTTCATCTCCTCCCCGTCATATGCCTCTTATATTCTGAAAGATAGTTTGGTACTGAGCATCTGAATTTTTATAATCTGTTGTGGAATGACAGTAGAATTACTATTAAAAAATAGCTCAAATCTGGGTCTCTTTTCTTGAGAATATGATTTGCTCAAGAAGAGCTATCATATTATTTGATTTACATAGTATGAATTAAGGTTTTTAATTCCTCTTATACCAGTTTTGTAGTATTTGTTGTTCATATAATGACTACAGACATAAGACAATCTATTTTTTCCTGCAAAATACATTAATTATAAAAGTTCAGACATCATATACCACATGAGAGAGTGAACATGAGTATGTATCTATAAGCAAGGAACCAAAGAAAGAAAAACAAAACCCCACTGAAATTGGCTGGAAACAAATGCAAAAGCTGAATGAGCAGTACTTCATTAGTATTTCTGAACTCTATTAACCCAACTCTACTGTACATAATCTCTACAGAAAGTAACAACTGGAGGATCCCCCACTTCGGTTTTGCCATAGTGAAGTAACGCTGTGAAGTACACAAATCAGGAATTCTGTTTTCTGAACCTTGTTTTCTCACCTGCCCTTTAGCAGTGTTTAAACCCAGGCAGCTCCAACACTGCTCAGTCCCAGGTTTGGAGGTGATAACAATCTGCTGGGTGAGCAGCAGAGGAGCCCTGCAGAGAGCCAGGATTTCTCATCCTGCTGCTCCAGCTGCCAGCAGGGCTAAGGATGGAAATTCCAGCCCTGCACCTGCAGTGGTTTGTCAGGATCAGGTGTTGGGCCAGCAGGGCTGGAGGGGTGGAGCAGCAGGAGGGAAGGGAAGCTGTGCAGGTGGTGATGTGTCCCTGTGCCTTGCTGCAGGAACAAGCAAGGAGAGGGTGCATGGCACAAGTGCTGCTCCAGCTCTGTATCTGCACCTCCTGGGAAGTTTCCTCTTCTCAGTGGTGGCAACTGCAGAACAGGATTGGGCAGAAATCACACGTGATGCAAAATCAATGAGAGAGCTCTCCACCCTTCTTTCGTTTCAGTTTTGAAGGTCAATATGAGCTGGATTCTTCTCTGTTTTGTTTTGTTTGGTTTTTTTCCTTCATGCACAGGCCATCATGAGTGCAATGTGGTTACTTGGGGAGAGAAAGCAAAATCAAGCCATAATTTCAGAAATGCTGGTTCCTGAAGGTGAAGCCTGTGAGACTTAGAGCCTGCAAGGCTCCTCCACTGACATCAGTATTTCCCTTGTTTTCTGCCTAGTAAATTAAAATTCTGTAACATTAATCATTGCTGAAGATTTCAGCAATCCACATTCTCTCTCTCTATACTGGAAGGGGGGAATAATAAAATTAATATATCCCTGAATACCTACATGCACTGTGTTAATTTGCCAAAATGCAAAACATTCTGCTCTGAAGGAGTAGAGAAATTGAGGTAATATGTTGTATATACAGGTAACAAATCACAGATCTTGTTGAGCCTTTACTATGTCACAAAAAAGCAGCGAAAGTTTCAGTTGGGGACCATGGATCTTTTCAGCATATTAAATTTGACATAAATTCATTTCCAAATTGATATTCTAATATTTCAGCTCCTATAGAAAACTTCTGCATTTTCAAAAAGAAGGGCAAAGCAATAGAATCAATTACCCACTTGGTTTATTAAATGTAATTCTTGCCTGTAAAGCCAGAATACTGATATTTAATTAAGTTTGATCTTTATAAATGTCTCGATCCTTAAGCCAATGCTAAAAATGGAAATGCCTACTGAAAAACAGAATATGCTCCAGTCACTCAAAATAAATTGATCACAAAATGCTGTACTTTGTTATAGTGAGTCTCAGTTCCAGGTGTTTATCAGCTGAAACACAAGTTGCTGTTAAAACTTGCAGGATAACAGGCTAATAAACAGTGAGCAGGTGGGAAAAGACATCCTGTGTCTGATGATTACATGTATTAGAGTGGTAGTTGGGAGATGACTTTAATAACAGAGAAGGCTGCAGCCTGCTGAGAGCTGCGTGACAAGGCGTCCTTGACCACGCACACAACAGGCCTGAGCATTCTGCTGCAGTTTGGAGCTTCACACAAGGACAGTTGGCTGCTAAAAATAACTTAAGAGAGAACAAACTAAAATATTAATATGTTGTGGGATGCCACGATTCCGTGCACACTGAGCAGCACTGCCATGCAAATGATCAATTTCCAGGAGGAGAAGAGAGAATTAATTCTCATATTGCCATATTGAAATGGTTTAAATATGCACCAAAGCTATTTTCAGTGACCAGACAATTGCATCCTGTATGGCTTTCTGAATGTGAGCTGACAGCCTGCTACAGCAAAGTGCAGTGCAATCATTTTTGGGCTTGAGCCAGGCATATCAATTGAATCATGGCTCCTCCATAGCAGCCCAGTGAAAGAAATGCAGAATGAGCACGTCATTTCATATTGAACAGAAGGCTAAGGGTTTAATGACTGCTCAGCAACCTCAGGCAAGGCTTCCATCAACACAGTTAGCCACTGTTGTTTTCAGAGGAGCCATGAAGTAAGCACTGAAGATGCCATGAAGTAAACACAGGAATTTACTGTGTGTCCCTTGGCCCATGTGAAGGCTGGCAGCCTGACTACATGTGATGTTTATTAAATACAGCAGAAAGCCTTTCTTTTATGCCACTTGGGACATCTGTGAAAATTAGGGTCTTTAGTCATATGAATTTTAGGCTTTCAGAAAGTCTCCTATGGTACTGATAGACCTTCTGCATTACTGGTACTCACATCCTCTATCTGAAGTTTTAAGTCAGGGTGACATTGCTGTGACGCCATAAAAAGTGTGAAGCTCTTCCCTGGGCCCTGAGCACAGAGACCAGTAAAGAGTTGAGCCTGTTTAATACTTCAGATTGCATTTGTGCAAGGATTTAACTGCTGAAACAAAACCAGGAAAACAGATCAGTCAATGCTGTAATCTGGGTTGCATTTGGAATTGCTCATTGACTGAGAGGGCAGCAAGGATTGCACTTCTGCAATGGAGAAGCTGTGACATCCCTGAGGCTGATGGGACCAGCTCAGGCAAGCTCATCAGCTGTGCCAGGCATTCCTTCTAGGCACAGAGGTGTTCATTTAGAGCAAGAACAGATAAAACCCACAAAAGGGATTATTTTTATCCTTTATATCTATATGTGGGGGGAGAGATGTAGGTATATTTAGCTGACAAAAAAAGCTATCTTTGAGCTAATTTCCTGGTTGATAGCAATGATTCCTCTTCTAGATAGATTTATGCTTTCTTTAATGAAGTACAGGCAGTACAAACACTTAGCATGAGCAGCTCTATTGGTTAATTAACTCTTCCAGCATGTGTGCAATGCTGTCTGCAAAACAATACTTTGTGTAGATGACATCATTAGCCAGAGAAATGCAGCAGGTAACCAGCTCTCCTTAGCTTTCCACAGGGACTCCTCTGATGGAATTACAGTAACTGAAGAGCTGATCCTATTATCTGTAATGTGTCAGGTAAATTTTAAACTAAATCTTCCCATGTATGTTCCACTAAACAGCAGCCAAAAGCTGTTCTTGTGTAAACCCCTACCTGAAAAAGGCAGCTGGCTTACAGGGGCTGCCACTGAGTGAGGGTGGGGATGAACTTGTATGAGGGAAGGAGTAATTGCAGTGCTGTGTGCCTCACCAGCTGGGCAGGAATCTTGCATTGCTTAAAGATAATATTTTGCTTCTCAGAAAAAGTTGAATAATTTCTGTTAGAGATGAGCATCAACAGTACAACTTCAGACCAGAGTTGGTGCTGCTGTGCTGCTGGGGGGTTCCAGACTCTCTTTTTTCTCTGTATTGTGCTGATTTCTGTGGATTAACCTGGTGCATGCTATGTGCAGCCTGTACTTCCAACTCTGAACTGGAGTCAAATTCCATCTTTCAATTGATCTACCCAGCCATATTCAAGTGGCATTCAGTAGCAGCACAAACATTTTGAATTGATCCCATTCAGATAATGTTTTCTTTACAGTTTGCCATTTGATAGTGGAACAAACATGATTATTCACTGTCTTTTTCACCAATAGCTTTTTTGTAAAGCTTGAAGATAGCAAAATCCTGAAATACATTTCTCTTGGATCATTTAACAACTCTAGGCTTGATCCTGTAAGCTGTAGGTAGTGCAAATGCACAGCTAAGCCACTGGTAGGATTAAGGAGGATGCTGTATTTATCTCAAAGGGCAGTAGGAGAAAGTTGACATTAAAGTCTGCTGTGCCACTGCAGTCTGAGGATATTGCTGCCTGCGTGAGCCCCCGCCAGCTGCTGGGCTGTGGCTGCAGGGACTGCAGCTCACCACGGCTGCTGCTGCCCCCCCTGACACCCTGGGCTCCCACCTGCCCTTGGAGCACAGCCCGTGCTCCCTGGCACACCAAGGTGTTATGCATCAGCAGGGGAATCCCAAATCTCCAAGGACTGGTCCAGCCTGTGCATCCCCCTGCTCCCTCCCCAGTGGGGGCCCAGCTGCCAGCCCTGCCTGCCCTGCTGCCTCCCTCTGAGCTCCAGGTGTGAGCAAACTGCTCCAGAGTAGACTCAAACTGGCCTTGGGGAAAGGTGAAAACGGTATTAACAACAACAATAAAAACACTTGTATTTTAAACACGATTTAAAAAATTTGTTCAAATGCATTATGTTTTTTCCAAATCCCTTTCTCCTGCAATCAGGTGATTTTGTGAGTAGTTCTCATTTTGTGTTTCATGAAATAAGTGTTATTAATATTAATATTAAATATTAAAGATGACTGCAAAAACACCCCAAACCTCTGCTATGTTAACATTAACCAAATAAACATAAAATAATTTTTAAAAGCTTGCAAATTGATACTGTGAGTTTAATTAGCCTTCAAAATACTGATGCTGTAAGTTCTTTATATCTTCAGCCAGCATTTTAAAATGAAAATAGTAAATTAAAAACAGCTTTAGAAACGTAGAAGCTGAAATATACAGTAATACCACTGAGAGAGAGAAAAAAACTTTTGCAATGAGGGGAAGAAGGGATGAGTGTGGGTGTTGTTTCTTTGTGTAGCTTCTCACAGTCCTTAGTCTGTTTACACAGAGAAGCTTTTCTGTCATTATATCACTCCATAGTGTATTGAGTATAAAGCAAATATTCACACTGTGTCACTGGTTTTCACAGGAGTAGGCACACGATCAAGGTTTAGCATGTATGACTACGTTTGCAAAATCAGTGCTTCAGGCAAAGTCTCTCCAAAAAAGGTCCCTGTAATGTGGTGTTAGATAATCAGAGATGTGCTGTGGATAAAGCACTTTTGAAGGTATGGAAATGGATTTGAAACCATATGAAATACACTTCAGAGAATCCCCAAAGTCAAGTCCTTGTTGAACAAGAAAATGCAGGAGGCTGACAGGCAGCTCCTGGTGGTCTGAGGCTTTAAGGTGTTGCTGGAATTGCTCATCTGGTAGATCTGGAGCACACTTGTCTGTGGCAGATAGCGGAGAGTTTCCAGCCCCAGGTGCTTTTGGCAAAAAGTTTAAGAAAAAATGTTATGACAGCCACAGAACATGTGTCAGAAATGTCATTGCTGCTCCATAAATGAAAGTGAGCACAGCTGAAAATAGATGGGACTCTCAGGTATCACTGCCACGTCGTTTTCGTGCTCACTTAATCTGGCATCTCTCATTAAAACCCAGTGCTAGGGTTTGCTGGAGTCACCTGCTCAGCCTACAGGCCGTTTGGAGATGAGTAAACTGCAATGGGACAGGAAATCCTGTGTGGTGATGCCTGCTCAGAGCCACTGGGAGAGGCAGGGGAATAAATTACGTGCTTGGTTCAGCAGAGTGGTTCCACCGAGGTCAAAGATTTAATTTGTATTTGCTACAACGTGCCTTTCTGCTTGGATTTTGGGGTTTTTGCAGCTACATAGATATGCAAGCTTCAGTGAGCTTGAGGACAAAACCTGAACAATATCATAGAATAGTTACTATCAGCCCAAAAATGCCATCATGGAATATTAAAGGATGGAGAATGCCATGTAGGGAGAGTCCAGGTTTCATAAATGTAGGGAATGGCTTTTCAATCCTTTATGTACACCTTCTACTGACTTTATTAAATCCAGGGAAGTAGCAAAAATGTCCATTCCTTAAATAACACCTGTAAGTAATGTCTGACGATTGCAGGCTGTTTTATTCATTTATATATAAATATATATATTAAGTCATTATGAGAACCTTGTTTTTAGTTACATTAATGTCCCTCTATACTTCCCAGCTATTTACATGAACATTTCCAGAGTATAAATTATTAACACAAATGAGAACCAGACTCCACAAGGATAAACAAAATAAACTTGATAGCTGTATTAACTGATAAATTTTTGTTACACTTGAGCACTGCCTTTCTCATTTTCCTCTTATTTTGAAGGAAAGAGGGCACAGCTAGAGAATATTTTATGCAGCCTGGGTGGGATTTTCTTGCTTGTCTCCTCCAAAGGCATGTCTCTTTCTTGAGAAAATAACTCCTAGTTCATCTACATATTAATTTCTTGGATATTCAGATTTATGTTACAAACTATAATGTAGGTCATAAATGAAACTCGTTGCTCTGCTCTGGTCTATCACACATATGGTTCCAGAGAAGCAAGAGGCAATAATATTAAAAAATCAGTTTTGATTGAGACACAACAGCTGTACATTGACTGACCTAAATTCAAGCCTTGGAAAGTTGCTGAAGCCAAGGTTTGTAAGTTTAGTCACTTTCTGGAAACTGACTTCACAATTTTGCATTGAATGTAATAATGTAAGTAAGTTTAAGTAAATATTCTCTTATAATAATGTGACCAAAAGATTGGGCCTTGTAAGTTGATGGTTGGACTTGGTGAACTTTGAGGTCTCTTCCAACCTTAATGATTCTATGAAAGGAGGAATATATAGGGTAACGAGCATTAAACCAACTGGCAGCATACTTTCATGCTTTTATATGCTTTGCAAAGCATGTATACAGTGTGATACATAGTGTCTCAGATGCCATTTTCATTCTTTGGTGCTTTCTATATTAGATTAATAACATTGTGTGATCTGGGAGGCCTAAAAGAACATACTGCTTCCTTTCACAATGAAAAGCCAATGCACATCGTTCCAAAGGTCTGTGTGCCATCTTCATAAACAAAGTTCACTAAATAAAAATTATTATAATTAAAATGGCATTTTCCTGGACTGCTTGCTGTGTGTTGCTACTCAGAGAACTTGGAGGCTGCCCAGCTGGGGCTGCTGCTGCCCTTTGGGTGCTGCCTGAAACCGATGCCTTAAGTTTGAGCTTTCCTGTTTTTCAGGCTCTGTGCTGCCCAGGGTGAGCTCACATTCAGTGTCACTCAGCTCTGCACAGAGCAGGGACACAAAACAAATCCTTTTCCTGCTGGAAACCAAGGAAAACTTTCAGGTCCAAAAGCACAAACAAGGGTGGCTGAAGGGAGGAACAAGAAGGATGGGACCTCAGCCTGGAGCTGGAATTGGACAATTAAACCCCAATGTGCAAATGGACCAAAACTTTTAAAAGTGTGAGACCTCATGACTGGTCAGCCATTTTTGTGACCATTTTGGGTCCATCTTGGGTGTAGCCCTGGTCAGGCTCTTGTTCTGCCCAAGGTGGATCCCAGAGGCCTTTGAATAAATCCCTGCTTTATTCTCTGGCTCTGTCACTCTCTTTTTCAGGTCAGCCTTCCCAAGGCATCAGAACAGCCCCCCATGGTTCCATCCCAGGCGCTCCCGAGAAATCCACCCAGAAATATGTCTCTGCAATCATGGAAGCAGCTCAACCCAGGCTGCTCAGTACCAGCCATCCCAGCTGCAGTGCACTCTGTGGGGGCACACGTTCCCAGGTGCCAGGGTCTGGTGGCGGTGCCAGCGGAGCCCGTCCCGCGCGCAGGCAGGCAGCGCTGGCATGGGCCACAGGGGGACATTCTGCAGGTTTCTACTGGCCCCATGCATCTACAAAATCTGCTCAGAGCAGAGGCAGCATTTTAAAAATGAAAGCTAAAAGATAGTTCCTGACCATAAATCGGGATTTTGAATTTTAAAAAGAATGTAAAATGTAATTTTAAAAGAATGCAAAATCGTTTCTGTACGCGAAGTCTGACACTGGTTGGCTGCCTCATCCAGCCAGTCTCCAGCACATCTCCCCGTGTAAACCAGAGGGGAGCTCTGCTTTGAACTGGCACAGTGCAGCTCATCACTAGATACATGACTGCAGGCTCTGAATTTACAACCAGCCTGACTAAAGTTGGATTACTAAATCCATAATCCTTCATCTGAATAAGTGCTCTCATTTTAAAAAGTGCAGTGTTTGGTGGACATTGTTCAGAAGGGCAAGTGCTCAAGAAAAAAGTGTATTTATATGTAACACTGCTGTGTTTGAATGTAGAAAAGCATCATATTGACTTTTTTCTTTTGTGAGTTTTGTTGGGAAAAAAAGATACAAAACTTCTGAGGGACAAAATCTAGTTTTTGGTTGAAAGCCAGCAACCTTAGAAACAAAATGCTTCGGTTTAAAAAATTCCTTAACCTGTTCTGTAGACCAGTTTGGATAATAAAACAATTTATTTAAAGGTTCAAGAATAAGTTTAGAGACCAAAAATGATACTTTAGTGTGCACCTTAGGATCCTGGATAGCATAGCAGACAATCAACACTGCTGAAACCCTGCACTCTTCTGCTAATCACAGCCACAGTGGTTTAAGCCACCATATTTATACAAAATAATTAAAAATTACATCTTCACAGAGAACTGTTGCATAGTTTTAATATTAATTTAACAAATGTAATCCCTATGAATGAGGCTTGTCATTGAAATAGCAATAGGACTTTTGGGGTGTTGCTAAGCAATATTGCAATTACAGGGATTGGCTACAAACTGCTCTTGTGGGGAGAGGCAGTGGCTCATGAAAATGCATCAACCATTCATACTCTGCATATTCCCCTAGTCCCTGTAGGGTACCAACATCTTCCTGCAAAGATTCATCTCAATTTCCACAGAAGGAGAAAAGATTGTAAAATCAATAAAATCATTATGGTTGCAGCTAATCTATTTTAAAGAAATCCTTGTAAGCAATGTGCATTATTAACACAATGAGAGAGGTCTGTGCTCAGGGGCTGTGCTGCCAGTCAGTTTCCCAGACACCAACAGAAGCACACAAACCCTCTGGTCTGCAAGTGTCTGACAAGTGTTTACATGTTAACATTCATTAGGAGATTCGGTCAAGCAATTCACGCTTGATTAATTGATTATCCCATGGTGACAGTTCATTTTTTGAAACGTCTGCCAACCTGGGAAGGAGCAGGACAGTCAGACCAATGACGAAAGACATTGATGGACAAACACTGGGCTTACTCAACAGCTGCTGGAATGGCAGACCAGCATCTACAGAGTTTAATCAATGCCTCAAAGACATGGCAATGCTATAAAGACTGTTTATTTCTTTTCAGCATTTATGAATTGTTAATGCAATCAATACATATTAGCTTCATTTGTTGTTTGGTTAAAATGTAATATGAAGTTTCCAAGTTAAGAGTTGCCTTAATATCAGGTTTTATACAGTGAAATTTATGAGTCCTTGCAGTTTTAAGAGGTTTTATTGATGCTTAGAAAGCCAAGCATAATTTCTGACTTTGTTTAGTCCAACAATACAGAATTAGTAAGGGTAGACATTGCTGGGCTCATTGAATAAATTAATTTCCTTGGCAATGTGTGCATTTTGAATTTTCTTGAATTAGGTCAGAAAAAGTGAATGTGTCAGCACAAGCTAGTAAATTGCAACTGCACTGCAAGAGGATTTCAAGCTAGAGCAGGGCAAGGAAGAAGCTCTAAACCACAGTAAATTACCCACAGACAGCACATGTGTTGGAACAGATCATCCCTTGTTTAAATGGTACTGGAATCTATCGAAATACCTAATAGACAAGTTTGGCCCAATATAAATCTGCAGCAGATGTTTGACTAATGAATGATTTGAAAGAGCTGGAGTTTATTGTGATATAATTACCTGATATTGCAGTGTACCACTTTCAGAGCTTGGTTTTCTCTTACTTATGTAGTAGAAACAAAAATGGAGAAGTCATGGTGTGAGTTTTCAGAACGATCACTCGGTTTTGGAGTATAAAGAAAGAAGAATCCAAAATCATTAAATTATTGCATCTTCCAAGTGAAGTCAGAACCAGAACGATCTGTGACCCTGCCATGGGCAGGTATTGGATTGAGCTTTGACGAGACAAGCATTCAGAGAGCTGCTCTTCTCACATCACCCACCTCTATTCCTCTCCCCCTTCAGCATCCTCCTTCCTTGCACATTCTACACATTGGGTGACAGGGCAGGACTCTGCTCATGCAGCAGAGGTGGTTCTTTGGTGCTCAGGATCCCTTGTCACTGGGAAGCTGCCCAGGGAAGCTGCTGTAGCTCACCTCTTTTCTGACTGCCCTGCCTAAAAATCTCAATTCGTTTTCCAAAAGTCAGGAGGAGTTATCACTGAATTCAGTTGCAATTTCCACAACCATTGCTGTTGTCTACTGAAGTCCAAGATTTCTTGAACTGATGCTGAAGCTTGATGTTTTCAGAAACAGGCTGTAGGAAAGAGTCTTCTCTATGCATCTCACTTTTTGCATCACTGTGTCACACATTTCTGGGTGAACCCCTCAATTTTTGGTCTTTGTCTCTCATGAAGTTCTAACCAAGCAACCATGATGGGCTGCTCTTGGTGTGACAGGGATGCCACAAACAAATTCCGGTGAGGAACAAGCAGAGCCATCACACCACGTGTCTTCTGAATTAAGCAATTGTCTGTGTGTCTCAGAAAGAGAATTTTATGGAGATTAAAAGATTGTTTCTGGAAATTAAAAGTTCATGCTTCTTTGCCAACATAAAGTAGTTCTGTAAGAAATGAGAGTGCTCCTGGGTTAGGGCATCACCCATGTGTCAGTAATGAGAATAGTGAAGAACCTTTACCTGACAGCAGTTTATTCCAGAACAGCCTACCTTGCCTTTTCTTCCAAACCATTACATACTGCCTGGTGCTAAAGAGAGGATATTTTAATGGACAGAAGGGCTGCTGATCTGAGCCACCATGGCAATTCCTCTGCTCCTAATAACAGAGGCTGCTGTCATTTCAGTGACAATTAGCAGGCAAATCCTATTACAGGAATAAGATCACCTAATCCTCAACTCTGGTACATGCTATTCACTATGATAGAATTTTAATTATAAGACTTGTGCAGGCTACAATACTTCATGCAAAAAATCCAGAAAATTCAGAAATTGTGTTAGATGACTTTACTCAAAAATGCCAAGTTAGATATCTCCTGTTTCAAAATTATTACTCCAACCCTTTTAATTGGCATAACTACTTTTCTGTGCTGTTCAGAGTGGTAATGGTAGGAGACCCAGCAAGGTCTGAAGTGTCACTAGCAATTTTCCTCTTTGCTGCATTTTTAACTTGTTTACAAAGGTAGAAAGCAATAAAAAGATACTTGGAGAGAGCCCAGCAGGTACGTGTTTGTATCCTTTAAAACTTGCTCACTGGGTGCAGCAAAGAGAGAGAAGGAATGCAGGAGTGAGCGCAGGAGTGAATGGAGTGAACGCAGGAGTGAACGCAGGAGTGAATGCAGGAGTGAATGCAGGAGTGATGCAGGAGTGAACGCAGGAGTGAATGCAGGAGTGATGCAGGAGTGAACGCAGGAGTGAAT